>CAIGRB010112435.1:17053-50170 GCA_903798255.1 Fraxinus quadrangulata
AAAATAAAAATAGTTCAAGCTCTTAATGATTATTTATATAAAAATTTTAAAAAATATTTAAATGAACATAGATAAAAATATTCTCAATCCACGTCATTTATTTTTATTTTTCTCTATTTTGAACTCTATTTATTATTTATTTTTATTGTACTTTTGTAGTGAGAAAAAATATTGTAAAATTCAACAACTCTAAAATGTATATATTACTTAATATAATATTAACATTGATCTATTTTTATTTTAATAATCAATTTTCATGGAATAAAAAGTTACAAGTCAATTTTTTTCAAAATTTTAAAACAAACGTGTTTTCTAATTTTCCGTTTTGAGAAATATTTTTTTCTAAATGACAAATCAAACGTGTTATTATCAATTTTAAAACAGACAGTCTAAATGGAAAACTTAAAACTCAAAATTGAAAATTAAAATAAAAACCAAAAGATAATCAAAGATGAACTAAATATAATTTCTCGTTAAGATTTTCTACCATATTAGATATCATTTTTTTTCTCTCCCCTCTAACACTCCTTATATGTCAAGAAAATTTCGATAATTTGTTTTACATTCTTGAACTATGTACGTGGCAACATTTTTATTAAAATATAACATGTGGATTTTTCAAATATATAGATAAAAAGTAAATAAAAGATCGGTAAAAAATTTATTTAATTTATAAGCAATTATAAACTTTGCCAAACATTCAGTAGTGCGATGTAATCGAAGTGTTCAAAGGGCACTTTTGTCAAACCACCACATCACACACTGTAGTCATTCCTATAGCCATTTTTCTTTTAAGATTTTCTTGCACATTACATTACATAATCTTTCTTACATTACCTTCTCTGCCAGTCAGTCTCTCTCTTCCTCCTCCCCTTGCTCAAACCTCTGCAACAAACCCTTACCTTAAACAACAATATTTTGCAAATTACAGATGAATTCTACAATCCCATTTCTGGACCTTAATCTATATCCTGATCCCAGATCATCTCCTTCAACCACCACCTTAATTACACCGAAAATTGAGCCAAAACTTGAACACATAGATGAACCACCGCCACTTCCGCCACCGCCGCCGCCGCCGCTGCCAATCACCGCCAATTCACAATCTGACCTCCATCTCTCCATCCCGTCACCGTTAACTCCGTTTCCTTCTTCTTCATCTGAACCCGATTTGTGCTCTGAATTTCACCGCATTTCCGAGCTCTTCCGCTCATCTTTTTCCCAGGGCGTTCAGAGGCACGGCCAGCTCTCTGTTCTCCCTGAGTCCGATCCCAATTATGGGGCTATCGTCCAAGTTGCAAACAATGACGCCCAGCTGTCGGCTGTTGTAATTTCGCCTAGGGGAACCCGCAAGTACCCTCAGCGCTCCTCTGAGCTAGTCCGGGTTACGGATCTTAAAGCTGATGACCATCGTTACTTCCGGGACCTAATCCGGAGGTCCAGGATGCTCTTTGACTCCTTGCGAATATTTTCTACCTCAGAGGATGATAAACACCGTGATTTTCTGGTCCCTCAGAAGAGGACAAGGGGAGATTTGAAGGCGGCAGCACTAATGAGGGATGCGGGTTTGTGGTTGAATCGCGATAAGAGGATTTTGGGCGATATTCCTGGTATAGCAATTGGCGATGTGTTCTTTTTCAGGATGGAGTTGGTTGTTGTCGGGTTGCACGGTCATCCTCAAGCTGGGATTGATTATGTTCCGGCCAGTCAGAGCTCGAACAGAGAACCGATAGCCACCAGCATTATTGTTTCTGGGGGTTATGAGGATGATGAGGATTCAGGGGATGTGATAATTTATACTGGGCATGGTGGACAGGACAAACATAACCGGCAGGCAATGCACCAAAAGTTGGAAAGTGGTAACTTGGCCATGGAGAGGAGCATGTATTATGGCTTGGAGGTAAGAGTCATTCGCGGTTTTAAGTATGAAGGTAGTGCTAGCGGCAAGGTTTATGTATATGATGGATTATACAGGATAACTGACACTTGGTTTGATGTGGGGAAGTCAGGGTTTGGGGTTTACAAGTTCAAGCTTGTTAGGATTGAAAATCAGGTGGAAATGGGAAGTAGCCTAATGAAGTTTGCGAGAAATCTTAGGGTTCGGCCACTGGAAGTGCGTCCTAAAGGTTACGTCACACTTGATTTATCTAGAAAAAAGGAGAATGTCCCTGTATTTTTCTTTAATGACATTGATGAAGATATTGGGCCAGTTTATTATGAGTATCTTATTACAACCATTTTCCCATCGTATGTGTATAATTATGGGAATGGGACGGGATGTGAATGTACTGGGGGGTGTTTGGATAATTGCTTTTGTTTTAAGAAAAATGGGGGTGAGTTCGCCTATGATTCGAATGGGATTCTGGTGAGGGGAAAACCATTGATTTTTGAGTGTGGGCCTCATTGTCGTTGCCCTCCTAGTTGCCGTAATCGTGTGAGCCAAAAGGGGATTAAGAATCGGTTTGAAGTATTTAGGTCTAGGGATACACAATGGGGAGTGAGGTCATTGGACTTGATCCAAGCTGGCTCTTTTATTTGTGAGTACGCAGGAGTTGTTCTCACGCGTGAGCAAGCCCAGATTTTCACAATGAATGGTGATAGTTTGATTTATCCAAGTCGTTTTGGTGACAGATGGGCAGAGTGGGGGGATTTATCACAAATATTTTCTGACTATGTTCGACCATCATATCCACCAATTCCTCCTTTGGATTTTGCCATGGATGTATCAAGAATGAGGAATGTGGCATGTTACATGAGCCAGAGTTCAATTCCAAATGTTATGGTACAACCTGTGCTGTATGATCACAATAATGTATCTTTCCCCCACCTTATGTTATTTGCTACAGAGAATATTCCTCCTATGAAGGAGATTAGTCTTGATTATGGGGTTGCTGGTGCTGATGAATGGACGGGGAAGCTTGCTATCTGTAACTAGCTATTCTTGTTGTGTTGGCTCAATTTCAATTTTGAATATGAGGCTTGAGCAGCTAATTGGAACATCAACGTGATAAGGTAAATTAATCATTCTATCGTTTGATAGTTAACCTCTCTGTTTTTAAATTATACAAATGTGTATAACTTATTCAGTGACCTTGTATGAAGTCCTTGACAATTCTTTACTGCTGAGAGTTATTTGCTGTTACCATACTACAAACATTTGCTAAATGGTAAGATCAAATGAATGCTCTCATGATCTTTAGACATGGTTACTTCATTGCTGTATTTTTTATTTCTCATGGGACCTAGCTGATATTTCTGGTTAAATTTTTTATTGGGACAAATTATCGTGGGTATATTTTCTCAAGTGCTTTGGCTATCATTTAGATTATGCATTCTGAATGTTCTGGGCCTGGTATGTCAATGCAATAAGATTTCTCCCTGGCTAATACTTCCACATTAATCTGTTTAACTATGCAACTAGTTGTATGAAAGTTGATCTTTCCATTTTATATTATGGTAAACACCATAAAAATTTGCAAGTTTTTTGAATATCTAGCACACTAGAGCTAATAGATCGCCTTTTTGTGGGCAATGGTCTATTCTGCAATCCTTTCTCCTCGTCTGTTTGTTTATTGAATCCTGTTTAATTATCATGACAGATATTAATTGCATTGAAATCTAGAGAGAATTTTATTCTTGTATCAAATTTATCTCCTAAATGTCTTGACATATTTTGTTATATGAAGATTATCTTAGATTGCCGCACATATCCGTCCAATCTATTATCAGATATTGTGTCGCATGTGTGTCGAATCTTATTTTGTGGTCTCGTCTTTCCAGCCTTATAGAACTTTTGTTATCATTTAGTACCCTGTTATACAACTGAGATCACTAAAGCTGCAGCCAGTATTAAGTTCTTTTCTATGCCTTATTTAACTATTGATGTTATATTATTTTGGGAATCACCTAGAACATAACATTTATGGACATGAACCCTATTATATGTATGTGTACATGCACGTGCGTGGATGATACACAAGTGCTCTTAACCTACTAAAAATAGTTATGATATTAGAAGTTCTGTGATGGTGCGCCTCTCTCTTTTAGCAGTTCGAATTATACAATTCATCTAAACTAAATGCTATTGAATTAAAAGAGTTTTGACTGACATAACTTTGTTTGCAATACTTGCTGGAGTGTTGATGAATTCATTATCTGGGTCTCTTCTCTAATTTCTCTTTCTTCTCTCATAATTTAGAAATAAGATTTACAAATTCATATGAACTGAGACCTTCTGCTTCTTAAGATTGTAACTTCTTAGTCTTCCCCTGCCTTGTTTTTGGGTTGAGGGGTGGAGGATGATGCTGTGTTGAAACAGAGCACTGTTGTGCAGCTGCCTGGTGATTTCATAATATATTTTGTTCTTTATATTCTGTAAGCATAATCGACGCTGCTTCATTCTGAGACTGCCCTTTTCTCTTTCTTTTCCCTTTCTTGTGAAAAAAAGAAACATTAGAGGAAAGTAATGGGCACACCATGTCTTGGAGTAAGTGAATTTATTTGTAAGTGATCAACAGCTTTCATTCATTTTCTTACTGATGACCATAAAATTGTTACTATATATTCTGTCTCTTTTCTTTTATTGTCACGAGAGTTAAGCGTGCAGGAATGCTAAATATTGACAACTTTAATGAGATATTTTCTCATTAAATAAACTTTTCGTGTTTCACAAATTTCCAGAAATAAAGTTAGGATGTAAACTGTCATTTGCTGATGAAGTTTCCTCGTGCAGACGTAAAATGATTAAGTGTGCGGGATTCCTTTTTCCAGTTGACATAGACTAAATATATATGCCTAAATATGTTGCTCAGCCGCGATTCTGCAGGATGGAATCCTTTGCCATGCTTCTGAAGAAAATGCCGGCAAGTTGAAGCGAAGAATGTGAGAAGTCGAAATTAAATTTGCATGAATGTATAAAATCTTGTTTTTAGCTATGTATATAACAGAATTAGATTTGGAAAAATTGTTGTACAGAAAATGTAGGTGCCTTGTTGGATGATTTCCGGTTCCAAATCCTAATACCGTTCGTAATTTAAGTTGCCTTTCGCTAAAATCTAATCTCTAACAGGTTATGGAGGAATAACTTTGTTTTGTATGATATTGTGCTAAACAGTGCATGTTTGGTGGGTAAAATTGAAGTGCTCAACAGTATTAAGGATAAAAAGAAAGTTAAAATTTAGTTTATTATTCTCTCCAGTCTGGTTCAGATTCAGTATCATGTACCAAACATGCACTAAGTTAATCGGGAGTGGCCAATGATCCTTTCTCCCTTTGCGGTTCTAGTGGAAGGATTTGCTAGCTGTGGTCTTGCCATTGTGAAATCGAGTTTATGAGGCTTTTGCCTGTGTGATTGTTTCATGTTCATGCGAGAGGACTGTTGCTTAGTCACATTCATTGTACTACTGTTAGTTGTGTCTAGTACTGAATCTTGTTGCTTAGACTTGTTCATTGTACTACCGTTTTTATCATGTCTAGTACCGAATGTTGTTGCTTCGACTCTTTGTACTACTGTTTGTCGTGTCGTAGTTCTGGATTTTGCTACTTGGTTTTGTTCATTAGAATAATACTCCTTAGCCAGGGTCAATGACGAGGTGAGGTGACAAAGTGGGATTTGGTGTTGTGCGTGTGTTTTTTTTTTTTTTTTTCAAATTGTCCAATCATATATTGACACGTGTCCCTTATATCCTTATATCATTGAGCTGTAATTGACTCTTGTCATCGTAGCAAGGTTGTGTTCATTATACTAATATTTGTTGCATTTAGTACAGAATTTTGTGCGTGTGGCACGTGGTGTTTTACAGTTTTATTTTTCCTTTGCAATTCTGATTCTCATATGTAAAATATTTCATTTCAGATTAGTCGAGCACTTTTCTAGGCTTCTAGCTATAAATGTCATTGGATATTATTTCATGTGCATAAACCACAAAAATTACTTATCTAGCACTTATTTTATTTCTATCTGTATGAGGAAAAATTATGAGTCATCGGTTCTTGTGGGTTCGATTTGGACAACATAACCCGCAACCCTAATCCAAAAGAGAGGATATTACTGTGTATATTCCATGGCTTCTATTATGGGTAAAAACTTTTAGAGTATAATGGAGAATGTATGGTTAAAAAATATGAAATTTTTTTAGATTTTTGTGTAATATTATTTTATTAAAGAATGTGTGATTGAAAATAAAAAAGAGAAATATATTTCGAAAATAATAGGGATCAAAGAAAAGTGTAGCATTCCCGAAATATGAATACTCATTATTACTTCCTCCCACTGTTTAATTGATGTGTATTATTCGTTCATGTTTTGAGTCCTAATTCAATAGCAGGTCTTGATTATTTATAAATTAATTCTAGTTTTCCCTGAATGCAAAATATGTTTTTTTTTTAAAACCATTAACAAAAGTATATAAAATGTAATTACAACATATGGTGTTTAAATTGTATATACACTATTAATGTAAGGCATATTTTGTAAATTTTCCAAATAAAAATAATAGATAATTATATTGTCACTATTTCCCTGGAATCCCTCGATTCCACTTTCTGTTCGTTTTAAGTAGTCAAATAAAATATGTTTTCGGCAAGATGGTTCAATGTAAAATAACTTTACCCCAATTATAAATTTAAAAATTATATATCTTATATTCCCAGCTAAAATTTGTCCTACATTTGACTAAAATTGATTATTGAATTAATAATGTTGTTGTACACCCAAATATTGAACATAAGCATGGCTCATTTTTAGATATATGCATACATTTCAACTTTCTAAAATTAATACTCATTTTAAAGAAAATCTTGTACCTATCACATCATTGACTTTCTTGGATAATCAATGTTTGTAGTGTAATTTTGGATAGAAAAACTGTTAGTCCTTGTTTGGTACAAATTATTTTTTTCATTCTCATTCTTCTACTCATTTTAAATCATATTTTTTTTAATAAAATAATATTTTTCATCACATCAATAACTTTTCCTTCTTTTTCAACCACATATTCACCATCAATCTACTATTCTAAAATATATTCTTCCAAAATAATGTGACTCAAACACACCCTTAATCAATCCCCAGCACTGGAAGAGAAGTTACGAGGCAAGGGAAAAAGAAAATATTATTATTATTATTTAATTCCATTGCTTTAATTTGCATTTTGCTACATTCCAAAAATTTGGAAGATTAAGCCTATGTTTGTGTCATATTATTTTTTTCATTCTCATTTTTCTACTCATTTTCAATCACACATTCTTCAATAAAATAATATTTTATATCACATCAATGATTTTTCCTTCTTTTTAACCACACATTCTACATCAATTTATTATTCCAAAATGCATTGTTTTAAAATAATGTGGCTCAAACACAACCCTAAGATTTTTATGGTGTGCACACACAATATTAAAAAAAAAAAAAAAAACCAGCTCTTAGTTGTGCACCATTTTCAAATTTTAAATTGTTATAAATATACAAAAAGGAATTTTTTGAATGAAAAAGAGGAGTCTGCATGTAAACTATGGATCAAATTTGTGCACTTATTTCCAATGGCAGGCGTTCAAGGTTGGTTAAGAAATTTTGGGCCCCTTACGCCAAATTTTATATGGATCTTCTATAAATAGTTGAAATTTTTTTAACATGAAAATATTTAAAATTTGAGAATTTTTCATAGATATCACAATTTGAAAATATACCAAAAGTTGTCACTTTTACAAATGATGTTGAAAATATCACTTTTTGAATGTGAAATGTCCAAATCACTTTTTAGATTTATCGTCCTTTTTAAGAGGTTAACGTTTACAAATTGTTTATATTTTTTATCTTATAACTTACTGTTTTCGAATCGTTAAATACAATATGGTCATATTTATTTGAGGATTTTCAAATTATTAATCATTAATTAGATTTGGTTATTGAAATCTTTTTGAATAAAGATACCGATATACTCCACAACTGATATCATAATCAATTGTATGACTTATTTTGCAGTCTTTATTTCTTGTCGGGTATAGGATTGTTACACTGGACTTTTTAGGTTACATGCATTAGTCAAATGGGCTCGCTGCATATGGTACATTTTGTTCATACGAGGACGTAATTGTTTGGAATTCAACTCAATCCATAACGGGCATAATTGTGTCGCATGGGTTCTCACTTCTGCCTCTACGCTGTTAGATTTCCAGAAATAATCGTAGAAAGCTAATATGACTTCCCTGAGTAATCTCTGATTACTCCTTCCTCAGCCTATTCCTCACTTTCTATCCTGTGGCATCCATCTATATTTAGTTTAAAAACTCCTATTGTAGGCTTAATCCATTGCACGATTATTGACTTCTTTATGATCTTGTTTGCCTACCTGATCAAGGCGACAATGTCCCACATATACAGGGAAGGGAACTCAGCTGCTGATTACCTTTCCAATGAAGTTTGCGAACAAGAAGTATCCAACTACTAAGAGAAAATAATTTGAACAGTAAAAGTTGTTGGGATCCAAAAACAAGAGAGATTGCATATCCCCTATTTAAGATTACGTTGAGGCAATATTCTTATATATGTTAAAACCAAACCGACGTTAAATCAGGCACGGTTGCGGATCATCAATAGTCAATATTGCACAAAATAATACTTGACGATCCCTATTTATGCCGAGACATAAGAAATGTAGTAATATATATATATATATATATACACGTGAGTCCGACTACTATTCCTCTTAAGATTTTCATTTATAAACATTTATAAATTTTCCAAATGGATTGAAAGATTGTGGTTCCAACTTATATTTGCGTATGTACTATTGTACATATTACATTAGTGATATAACAGCCTGGAAGCCTCAAGCCAGCGATAGTTTTATTTTCTCTTATCTCTAATCTTGCTTGTTGCCAATTATTTAGACAGATAATTATAATTATAATTATAATATGAATTTAGGGCATTGCTTCGTCAAAGTCAACTGATAAAGAAAACTCTACAGATAATTAACATAGCGTTGACGTATTCAAGTGTGACCAAGTTCACACCCAGGGATTCGTAAGGTCAGAAGTTACTTATTTTGACATTTTTACTCCATTGTGAACCTCAAAAGATATGAAAGATGCTCATCCGGACTATATATATGACTTTTGTTGACTACAAAAAATGTACCAACAGATACCAGGTCCACTCGTGTCCTTACAAGCTAATTTCGACACGTGTAGACGGGTTTCTAGTCAAACATGTTACGGGTTTGAACGTGGGAGAAACTTTTCGACACGAGACAAATATGTTCAGGTTCCGATAAATATATAAACAAAGGTGGATGATAATGGATGATTGATAAAGAATCAAGCTTAAGATTAAGATCACACATAAACTCTTCAAAAACCGTATATTTATAAAGATGGAGTACATGAGTTGTGAATAACAATTCTCATCTCCCTC
Source organism: Fraxinus quadrangulata (assembly GCA_903798255.1). Classification (NCBI taxonomy): domain Eukaryota; kingdom Viridiplantae; phylum Streptophyta; class Magnoliopsida; order Lamiales; family Oleaceae; genus Fraxinus; species Fraxinus quadrangulata. Next base: position 26,469 of record CAIGRB010112435.1, read on the forward strand.
TAATGACAATAAATGGATCTATTTATAGTGTTACATATACAATAACAACCATTGGATGAGAGGACACATGGCTCCATTCCCCTAACCAAATTATCACATCTTAGGTATCAATTTTGACGCCACTAGCCCGTCACGCATTAAATGTCCCTTAAGAAGGCAGCCACCCCATACCCTATACTGTTAAGAGTGACCCTTTTAACTCATTGCAGTAGTCTCATCAATCATTCTAAAAGGATTTTAAGAATTTAAGATCTTCAAACATAGGTCATCATTTGAAGTGTATAGGGACTCCGGAGCATAGGCTTCGGAGCTTCGAATTTCTCTTCAGTGGCCTTGTGTATAGTTTCCCAGGAATATGCCTTGGCCTTTTGGGCTTCAAAAAGATGGGCTTCGGCCAAGATGGGCTTTTCAGACAGTTTGGGCTTTGGTCATTTGGGCGTAACAATAATCCTCCAAGTCTATATATGGTTATTTATGTCATGTGTGGACTTCAGTTCTTGAATGAAGCTTCTTTGTGCCATATTTCCTGTTGTGGTCAGATTTTTGGCAAACACAACTGTTTGCATAGTTCTTTATGTATCTTTAAACTGAGTTTGAAAATTTTATTTATTTACTTCCAATTAATATATATGTTTCCCAGCCACAATGTTAGAGAAGAAATTTCAACGACAGATTGGTTAGGGAATCAAGAGGTAAATGAGGGCAACCAACACCTGGTATTGGTTGAACCAACCGAGGTGGAAGAAAGTCGATGGGGGTATTTTACGAGTCGATAAGGATAGTGTTACAAAGATTTAGGCTCAAATACAAGCAAAATTTACAATCCTATGTAATGGAAGTAGTATTTCTATCTGTTATGAGTTTAAAATTTTTTCTTCACGTGTATCGATTTTGTTGACCCAAAAAATGAGCTAACAGATGTCGGATCGAGCAAATTTCGACATGTTTTTACCGGAGTAACCGTGAGGAACGAGGCAAATTTGGATGCGGGAAGTGCTTCACGGTGAGAGACAAAGATGTTCGAGCCTCGACGGGTGAAACAAAGATGATCACGCTATCAATGATCACCAATCGATGATCAAAACTACTAAACAAAGATCTCACTAGAATATGTGGAAGGATAGAAAAAAATAGGTTATTGTAAATCATATGATTATTTTTTAAGATACTTATCTTCCAAGTGTATATAATGCCACATGAAAATGAAAATGGAAACATAAATGCTTGTAAGAATCTCTTTCAATTTTTCTTATTCCTTCTATACTTGAGAACTCAAGATATGAGAAAATAAGAATCCTAACTCTAATTTTTCCAACCCCTTCTAAATTACAAAAATGATCTATTTATAGTGTCTTGGCCAATGTGGTGTCCGTTGGATTAAATCACGTGGCAAAATCTCCTTAGTTGATATTTTACATCATTGTCTATTCATACAATTAATACTTTGATAAGGGGTCAGCCATCCTATATAATAGCCTGACACCTTGACATATTCTATTACAAGTGTTACATCAATTACTTCTAAAAGATACTCAAATATTTCTGCAAGAGACAACGTCGGCTTATGAGTTTCTGATAAACTGAGAACCTCAGAGCTGGTTATCTGAGTAGGAAACTTTAGCTCTCTCTTCGTTTCTTTAGGTAACATCTCAGCCCAAGTGTAGTACTTCGCTAATTGAGGCAGTGCCTCTGTAATATGCATAACTTCTTTGCATTTTGACCACTTTGGTCTTTGTTGACTTTTCTGTCCACATGGATTGTTACGTGGCACATTGACTTTGAGCTTCGGTGATGAGGTGTAATGATTTTACCAATTAATAAAATAGGGTCAGGATATCCAAACCTTCCTACTGGGTTGGGCGGAAGCTTAAAAGCTCTTCCTAGACTTGTGTGGTCTTTCACCTAAAATAAGAGTATATATTTAACACCCTTTCCAATAATTTTTTTTCTTGAGAATTGCAAGCATAACACATCAACCTAAAAGTTTCGAAATGATCAAACTAAACAAATGAGAAATTTTGATCATAGAGACGTATACCATAGAGCAGAACATTAGACGAGGACAAAATCTAACTGCTTTTCTCACACTCTTCAGTGTAACTTTTACATGTTTCACTCTTGCTTCTCATGCATTTGATAGGAAGTTTTCATAATACTGGTTTTCTTAGGGAGTTATGGAGTTATTGTTCGCCTGAAACCCGCAACCGTACGAGATCGTTGTACAAGTAATAAGATTTGTGAGTTAAGAATATCGTTCCCACGAGGAATAAGATCTAATTTGACATTTAATAGTTATTATTAAATTCAAAATGTGGTGAAATCAAAAGATATGGTTTTATGGAATCTATATTAATCCTAAGCTAACAAAACAAATAAAATATTTATTTAATATGTGAGTAAATATTTGTATTGAAATCGTGAATCCCCCAATTACCATTTAATTCATTTCTTAATTCGTAATATAGTAAATTCATGCATTCAAGACAATCGATAATCCACTGTCATTCAATATTCTTTTCCAAGATATATTAAACATATGTTCAACACAACACGACCCGATCCTATTACTAGTCCGAATTCAAATGAAAAACATGTATTGATTCACAGGATTTATCACACATGATTGCACATGCCATATATATTATTCCCAGTACATATTGTCCATATGTTGATTTTATCGCGTTCTAAGCTTATCGTGAGTATTCTTACACTACAATAATCAAATTACTATATACTTGGTGATCAATCAATCAAATAGTTCAATGAGAATGTAAAATCAATCACGAAAAATAAAGAAATACTAAACTAATTGTCTTGAATTAAAATAAATAAACAATATGTTTCATCATTCATCCAATACAATGAAAAATTTAGCCTAACATTCTTATAATTAAATTACACAAGAATAATTGGAAAAACATCACCCGAAAATAAATAAGATGGAAGAAATAGGAGAAATCCACGTTCTTGGCTTAAATTTTGAAATTGGACTGTGAATCTTCAAAATCCCTATATGATTCGCTTTGAATTGATGTACATACTTGTTCTTCACCTCCAAAATATTAGAATATGATGAAATTTAGGTCGAGAAGAGGTCTCCTACGTTCATGTTAAGTTTGACATTTAAATGATGCCAAAAAGATTGCACTGAATTGTTACCAAAATAAAAGAAGGAAAGTGTGATTTTTTTTCTGTTTAGCCTTCAGGTACACGTCTAGTGCAACCTAAGGTGCGCGCCTTGGGGGTTTGGGCAGCCTCAGGTGAGGAATTTTTGGTTTGGGGGCGCCCCTCTCCTGCGGGGGAGGGCGCACGTCTCGCCTTGGGTCTCAATGTGAGCCTGAAAATTCGAAGCATAATACTTGGACTATATTTCATTCATTTGACTTCTTTTCTCATCCAATTGATGCCTAATACTCTCAAATCTTCATCACAAGGTTCGACGTAACTTTTGAGTATTTGCATTGCAGTCCTTGACCTATGTATTTGATACAATTGAGCAATTTTTCGCCATCTTTGCATTCTTTTTTCCAATTCTACATCAAACATTGAGTTTTATCTACAAAATGAAATATAACACGAATTGTGTAGTATTTTATCCAAAAAAAGTAAAATATCATCATTTATGATCTCAAATAAGTGTAGAAACTACACTTATCAGTTATGACCAGTGGCTCCAACAATTGCAGTTAAATTTATCATTTTTTTTGTTGTGGTCCTTCTAAATTTTTTCCCAATAATATTGGCAAAAAAAAAAAAAAAAAAAAAAAAGGAAGAAGGAGAAGAAAAAAATGCTTTATTGTCATTATTGTAACTAAATTTCTTTCTTCATGTGTCGGCCGGCGTTGCTACAATTTGGTAAACTTCCAATGAGTTGGATCACATTTGTATAACAAGTGAAATTCCTTTTTTTATGTCTTATAAACTTAATTTTCACCTAAATAAATAGAAAAATAGAAGTTGCTTATGAAGTGCTTAATTAATACATTTACTATTTCTTTTGTTTCCTCTGTAGATTGGTCTGAAGGTATGAGGTACCAGCGTAATAATTGAGGAATCAGATTTAGTCAACACATTTCTAGTATCATATATCTCATTCATGTCCATTATTTTAATATCAAATCAATATTAATTTGCACCAACTGGTGCTAGAAAGAAGGCAACATATTCTTTTATAAGACACGTTCTTGGCAAAGTCTGTCCTCTCGTCCTAAACGCGGAGAGAGATGGAAGAATTGCGTGAAATTGCGAGAGCACACTACAGAGCTGGCTCTCCAGAAGTTCAAGCCCTTGCATATGAATTCTTCAAATCACTTGACACGAATGATGACGGACGTGTTCAGTTGCACGAGTTCTTGGCATTCATGAGGCAGGAAGGCCACTCCCGTATGTACAATACATACTTCTTTCACGAGCTAGATCGTGATCACAATGGCACTTTAGATTTTGGGGAGGTGATGACACTTTATTATATAATTAAAAGTGGAAGGCCTTTTTGCGACTGGTGTGGACAATTTATACCAGGGATATTTTTCTCTTGTGTGGAATGCTTTGAAAATTCTCAAGGCTCTTTTACACTCTGTCGGGATTGTTACACGTCGAAAAATTGTGATCACAATCACTATGGTCGTGTCCAGTTCTTGGACAACTATACGTTGCTGGAATCCAAGAAAAATTCAACTATGGCACAAGCAGCAGGAATAAATCAGAATCAGGTAATGAACTTATTAATTTCTGATATATCTTGGAAACTTTTACTATCCATCTATTGAACTGAGTTGCATATCGAAGTATTTTATGAATGTGAAAACGTCAAAATTCCCTTATTTGTAACTTAGGCTCAATAAGAAACAATCAAATAGAAAGACTAATATTAAAAAGTGAAGGGTTTCAGTTTTTTGGCATGAATAACCTAACAAATATTTGTTTCTTGCAGCCAAATAGTCCAATGACTCCACAATCAATAATTCACGAATCAGGTACAATGGTTCCAGCATATGCTGCTTCTATCAATATTCCAGGGCCAACATATTCATACGTTGCATATCCTCCGAGCCTGAGCCCCAATACATCGAACGATATTGTTCAGGCCACATCTGCAATGGTTAGTATTCGTTTTTTTTTTTTTTTTTGGTAACGCAGGTTTGACAAGTTCTCAGCTAAATTATATATAGTTAAAATATTGAAACTCTGCTATTTTGGCTAAAAGTAGGTAAGAATGCGAGTAGTGGTTGACTTTTAGTGAATTTAATGCTGGTCGCTAAACTCTATTTTACTCCAATACAACACTTGAATTTAAACTTTGTTACAATTGAGTCACCAAACTCGGTTTTACAATTAGCAAAACTCAATGGGGTTACTGAATTTTTTCTGATCAAGTTGTAAATGTCATGTAGACTTATCTTGTGACTTGTGTCCCAATTGTATTGAAGTCTAAATTCAGTGACCTACTTCAAACAAATTAAATTTAGTGGCCAACATGAAATTTCCCTAGATGTTTTGTGAGCACCTGCAACTTTAACTGTTTAAAATTAAATAGGACAAGTTGTATTGTTTAAAATTTGAAAAACAGTTGTTTGGGAGCACTTCCTCAAACATGCCACACTTAAAGGTCTTTAGGAATGTTCAGTTCTTTGAGTCCTATTGTTTTTCTGGCAATATTGTTTTCCTTGTTCTCAAGTATATTTTAGTATTAATTTAGTTACTTCGACACGGAAACGACACACTAGTTTATTGTGCTGTCTTTTTACTTAGTTCGCATTCTAGTTTTCATAAATAACGCGTTCACCGTGTATACGTACATAACTATAGGCTTAATTATTTTCCTCATTCTCAATATTTTAGTATTAATTCTGTTACTTTCATGGAAACAACTTAAACTTGTTTATCGGGCTGTTTTTCACTTAGTTTACATTATAGTTTTCATAAACAAACGAAACGAAATCGCTTATTTTAATTGGAAACCTAAACTCCAATAGTTTATTATAAAGGAAATGAAGATTGCATAACTCCCTTTTCTTGTAATTATCAACTTTTAACATTATTCAAGAAAAAACATCAGTTTGTATTTTAACATTATTCAAGAATAAATCCAAGAATTAACCGACTCAATAATGTTTGTGCCTTGGTCTCAAGTAATGAAACAAATTTGTCAAATCATATGCTCATCACTTCTTATCTTTGTCTTTTTCATTAATCTTAACCACTGAAACACATAGTTTACTATTTATGACCTAGTAATAGTTGCACAAGGAATATATGCACTTTAGGTGTGTACGTATGTTGATCATGCACTCTCGCTTTGTGTAATGTCACGTGTACTAGTTTCGGATGTTTCTCCAGCCCAATACAAGGATTCTTGATTGAAAAAAATGCGATTTTTTAAAAAAATTTTTTACGTCTTTCTGCCTCAATAAATTTTTTTAATGAATGATTTGACAACAAAGTGACTGTAAAATTGTAAACATTTCATAATTAATAAAGATAGATATGGGAAAGTCACATAAAATGTTACTTAACAATGACGAAGAAGAAGAATATATTTTTTCAATTTTGTTTAAATATATTGTATATCTGTTGATGGATTTTTATGATTTTGTTTTCAGAATAAATGGAAGGTTGCATTCGAGGCATTTGAAGTAGCCCTCAGTATTGGCAGTATCTCTACTACTTTATGCACAATTCTGTGACAGCATATACTGTTGCCATTTTAAAAGTTGTTCTGGAACTTTGACGAAAAGAACCTTTCTCCATTTACATATAAAAAATGTTTAAAGTAAAATCGCTGAAGGTACATTTTTGTGCTCATGTAAAATTTGGACCAAAATGATGCAAATATATGATAATCTTGTCATCTAATATTATTATTCTCCAGTTTCAACCAATTTGTATACAACAAAAAATGAGTAAATGACCCTTTAATTGAAGGAAGAGAGGAGAGGGGAAGATTGTCTTAATGACTTTTCTTCTAAAATTTTCAAATTTCAAAGGAACTATTAGAAAACTTTTGATTTGACTAGAATTTTTGGCAACTTTGATAGAGAGTTGCATCCTGTTGTAAGCTTTGTTGCCAGTTAGAACCAGAAATTTAAGTTATTTACAAGTTTAAGTAAAGTTAATTGATGCTTTAACCCTTTATATCACAAAACATTATCAAGTGCATTCGAACTAATGTTAAATATCATTTTTGAGAATAAAGATTCGATTTATAAAATTAGCTACATATTATTTTTATACATTGTTTCTAAAGCATATCATCTGTTACGCCTCTCTACACGAGGACTCCTACGTAGTCTCAATCAGCCTATGTGGCAGATGGTTCGGTGGTCTCATGCGCTGTACCCTAACTTGAGGCGAAATTGGACCATTCCTCAAGTGCGGACGACCCATTTTCCCGCGAGGCAACACTAGATTGACCCCATTACCCGCGAACTCCATGGGAAGAGCCGGTGCAGGACGAGACATGGAGGAAATCTTAAACAGATCTTGCATTATGAGATTGACAAGACAACTCACTACTGCTACCGTCTCCATCCTATTTGGTCAGGTCAAAGGTTTCAAGCTAGGCCTTTGTGGGTACAAAAGTTGTATTAGCATTTAAGAATATGATTTGATTGATGTCTATGACAAGAAACGTTAGTCATCTGGATGAGGTCACGTGCATTGTCATCCACAGCTTTCGTTCGTCTTGTCCAAGTATAAAAGCTCACACTTAGTTACATTCAAAGATAATGCAAGTTTAGACTCTTAAAGTTATAATCTTGCTATCCTATCTTTTACTCATTTCTCCTCAAAGCCAACCCCTTTTTTATATTGGAGGCTTACGTTTAAAGATTTCCCACACTTATATTACTATTTCTCCAACTGACTTGACCATCGGAGTGCGTGCGGCCAACTCTACCCCCTCCGGAGAAGGTCACGTGTGACTAATGCTTTGTCATAGTGTGCAGAAACAAAGATTGCGTGGACGTGAGAGGCCTAGAGATCTATTGGCCACATCAGCGGTACTTTTTTTGGGGTCAACAGATTGATGCTGTCTGTGAAAAATTCGACACTATAACCACGAGTGTCCTTGTGGTAAAAGCCCTCCAAAGTAAGCAAAACCTTGGAGAAGGGCCTGGTTCTTGAATAAATAACCGCTGCAGAAAGGGAGCACTTTGAAGTTAAGTACACGTTATGAGCTCCAACCATTATGGCTTGCAAGGCAGAGATAGACAACTTGAGACTTCTGAGGAAGAAGTACTTCGAACGAACGTGAGCATGCATCGTCTCTATCACCAGCATAGCTGAGGCGATACCATCACACGCTTAGCTAGGGAAGTAGGGAAGATGGCTGTAAACATGAGGAACATGACCCAGTAGAATGCTACAATGCAACAGCTGCTCATGCAAATGCACTAGCAGGTAGGGTATCAAATGCCCCAGTAGGGGATGTTTCCCCAAGAAGGTAAGGAAAATGATACTGGGACCTACCCTCAAATGCACAAAAGGGAGCTCAACCCAGTGGAAATGGAAGTGGAAATAGATAGTTCGACAAACTATACCACTAACTGACCCGATGATAATGTGCCATACGAGGACAACTTTTCCCCAGAATATGCTCAAGAGCGTGGACCCTAAAGGTCCGCCAGTATCTTTGACAGGATCGGACGATCAAGGCCTAGAAATAAGTCTCATCAACCATCCCCATTCAAAGAGGACTGAAACGTGATCAAGGATATGAATCACAGGGAGTTTCCCCTCCTAAAAATAGGCGGGAGAGGAGAGACGCTGTGAACTTAAGAAATCAAGCGGGAATTTTACGACTCCCTCGTTACCAAGTTGAGGGTAATGATTCAGACGGTTCATGCAGATCTTTTGAGTTATACGATGATGACGAAAGTCTCCCATTTTCCCAGGAGTTGAGAAGCTCCCCCGTTTCAAATCACTTCGTACTACAAATAATACCCAAATATGAAGGAAATGGCGACTCGATGAAGCACCTCAAGAATTACAAAACCCATATATCTTTCAGAGGAGCCTCACTAGCCCTAAAGTGCAGAGCTTTCCATCTTATATAGACTGTGGCTGCTGAAATTTGATATAGTCGCATCACAGCTGACAACATCAGAAGTTGGCTAGATCTTAAGAAGGCCTTCCTGGACCAGTATTTATCTAGTAAAGAAGGAGAATCCCCAATCCAAAGGTTGTATCGATTCACGGATGAAATGACATATTGTGAGCAAGTCACAAATTGAGAGGCCCCTTCAGCTTTAAGAAGAGGCCTCAACATGAATACCCTCTTTTGGCGAGACGTGTGCAACAAGAACCCCAACTCCTACGATCCTTTGGTGGAAATGATAAAGAGCAAAATTTTCAATGAGGAGCTGATTGACCACTGCAATCAAGCTTCATTGGGGCCGTTTCAAATCACTTCGTACTACAAATAATACCCAAATATGAAGGAAATGGCGACTCGATGAAGCACCTCAACAATTACAAAACCCATATCTTTCAGAGGAGCCTCACTAGCCCTAAAGTGCAGAGCTTTCCATCTAATATAGACTGGGGCTGCTAAAATTTGATATAGTCGCATCACAGCTGACAGCATCAGAAGTTGGCCAGATCTTAAGAAGGCCTTCCTGGACCAGTATTTATCTAGTAAAGAAGGAGAATCCCCAATCCAAAGGTTGTAGGACATGAGGCAATAGGCAGGTGAAACTTTAAAACGTTACTGGCTCGATTTACGGATGAAATGACATATTGTGAGCAAGTCACAAATTGAGAGGCCCCTTCAGCTTTAAGAAGAGGCCTCAACATGAATACCCTCTTTTGGCGAGACGTGTGCAACAAGAACCCCAACTCCTACGATCCTTTGGTGGAAATGATAAAGAGCAAAATTTTCAATGAGGAGCTGATTGACCACTGCAATCAAGCTTCATTGGGGCCGTTTCAAATCACTTCGTACTACAAATAATACCCAAATATGAAGGAAATGGCGACTCGATGAAGCACCTCAACAATTACAAAACCTATAAATCTTTCAGAGGAGCCTTAGTAGCCCTAAAGTGCAGAGCTTTCCATCTTATATAGACTGGGGCTGCTGAAATTTGATATAGTCGCATCACAGCTGACAGCATCAGAAGTTGGCCAGATCTTAAGAAGGCCTTCCTGGACCAGTATTTATCTAGTAAAGAAGGAGAATCCCCAATCCAAAGGTTGTAGGACATGAGGCAATAGGCAGGTGAAACTTTAAAAAGTTACTGGCTCGATTTACGGATGAAATGACATATTGTGAGCAAGTCACAAATTGAGAGGCCCCTTCAGCTTTAAGAAGAGGCCTCAACATGAATACCCTATTTTGGCGGGACGTGTGCAACAAGAACCCCAACTCCTACGATCCTTTGGTGGAAATGATAAAGAGCAAATTTTTTAATAAGGAGCTGATTGACCACTGCAATCAAGCTTCATTGGGGCTCCCACCACCTTAGAGACAGTGGCGAGATCCTGTATCACACTTGGTAAACTAGCAATGGACCTAAGTAGGACATACCATCGCCCCCACCTCAGGCCAAACACTAGCCACTGCCACATTAAACGCAGTGCCTTTATTGGCATACGAGAAGGTTGTTCCTGAAGCCCAAAGACAATCGAACCAATCCAGGGAAAGATGTAGTGGAAGGAGCAAAGAGCTTAAAAACAGACAATGTTGCAAATACCATTGAACTAACAGCCACAACACTGAGAATTGCTTATCCAAACCATATTATAAGGAGCTAATAGGTTCCCATATCGATAGGAGAAACACGTAACAAGTAAAACGGAATGCGCCTCAACCTAGGTAAGATCAAGAACCTAGACGTGATAAAGCAATGAGACATTTCAAAGATAAATCACATGACGGGAATGTGACGAGGAAATAAATAGGCCTAGGGCTAGATAAAGGATGAGAAGAGAACCCCCGCTGATGTAGATAACGCCCCCATTAGGGATATTGACACTATTATTAGTGGCCCACATGTAGGGAAAGAGTCAAGAAATGCTTAAAGAAATTAGGCGAGAGAAGCCAAGGGTCTTCCTATGATAAACTATTTGGTCAAAAATACCCCACATGGGTGTGGGAACGTCCCATCAATAACCTTTTCGTAGGAAAATGTCATTGGGGTTCATTACCCCAATTGCGATCCCTTGGTGGTAAGAGTCGTCGTAGCCAGAAATGGGCTTAAACGCATGCTGGTGGACAATGGGAGCTCTATCAACATCTTATTCGAACCACCTATGATAAAATGATGATAGGTCACGAGCTTACCCCATGATAGCTTCCCTCTACGATTTTACCGACGACAGTATTGTTCCTCGAGGGAGAATCACGCCGGTATTGGAAATGGGAGCACCCCCACTTATTGCCCATCACTTTATGGAATTTCTCATTGTAGATCATCGGTCCGCCTATCTTGGAGTGTTAAGGCAGCTTGCCCTGAAAGATCTTGGGGCTGTTACATCCATACACCATTTGTGAACGAAGTTTCCCACTTAAAGATGAATGGCTACGGTACGAGAGGAAGGTGTGTTTGAGAGAATGTTAACTCAGCTTCTTGTGAAAGTCTGAGCCTCGTAGCGTAAACATGGTCTTATTGGACACTGAGATGGTTGATGCACCTGAAAAATGCCCTACCCCTAAACAAGGAGAAGACGTCAATATCATAGATACCTTTGAAGAATGGGCCATCAATGTGGATTTGGATCCTAGGACCACCGAGTCAAACTCACAGGCGACCCCTGAAGAGGTGCTTGAATCCTTCCTGGTAGACCTAAGTAGCCCTACAAAGATGCTACAGGTAGGGAAGGAACTTGAGTTGAAAAAAAAAGACGAGGCTCAAATGTTTCATACTTAACAACTTAGACATATTTGCCTGGAAGCATGAAGATATGGTGGGCATCGACGGCAAAGTCAGCTGCCACCATCTTAATATAGACCCCAAATTCACCTCTCATAGGCAAATGAGAAGAGCTTTAAATTCAGAATGATACAAAGCTCTGAAAGAGAAGGTGCAAAAGCTTATATCCAATAAGTTCATTAAGGAGACAGTGTATTTGAGGTAGATATACAACCCAGTTCTGGTAAAGAATTCCAATGGCAAGTGCAGAGTTTACATAGATTTTTCCTACCTCAACTCAGCGTGCCCAAAGGATAGCTTTCCACTTCTAAGGATGGACAAGCTGGTTGGCTCCACTACAAGGCATGAATTATTGAATTTCATGAATGCATACTCAGGGTACAACCAAATCCCTATATACCTTACTGAAGAGGTGAACACCTTATTCATCACTAATAGAGGCCTATACTACTACAAAGTAATGCCGTTTGGCCTGAAAACACTGGGGCTATTTATCAGCGGTTGGTCAATAAGATGTTTTCCGACCTCATAGTTAAAACGATGGAGGTATATTTTGACGACATGCTAGTAAAGAGCATCAAGACTGCAAATTACATCGAACATTTGGAGGCCACTTTCAAGATTTCAAGGAAATACCATATGAAGCTGAACCCATTGAAGTACACTTTTGGTGTGGCTTACGAAATATTCTTGGGTTGCATGGTCAACCAACGAGGTATAGAAGTGAACCCTGAAAAAATCAAAGCCCGACCGGACATGAAATTGTTAGCCCGAGAATAACTAACTAAGAGGGGGGTGAATTGGTTTTTAAAATTTTTTCAAATAATTAACCAAAATCATGTAAGTTAAAAATACGTTGATAAATTAACACTCATAAGCAGGTTCAAGCAAGCAGATCAATGAAATAATTAGTGCAAATATGAAAGCAATAAGTAAAAGTGACATAAGATGCAAACGATATAATTATGGAGGTTCGATCCAAAGCAATTATCTACGTCATTTGTTACCAAGCTCTCCGGCACGATCAAGGCCTTTTCACTGTGTTGATTAACTTATGGTGTAATCCAACCTTTTACAACACTTTCGGTAACTTACAAACAAGGAGCACCGATCATTTTACAATGTTGAGCTTTACGGGACCTCAACACGACCCATACTATTGAGCTTTATGGGATCTCAATATGACCCACATTGTGACTTACAACAAGAAGTATCAATCCTTATACAATGTTGAGCTTTACGGGACCTCACACGACCTACACTATTGAGTTTTACGGAACCTCAATATGACCCACACAATGACTTACAACAAGGAGCACAGATCCTTCTACAATGTTGATTTTTAAGGTACTTCAACACGACCGACAATTCAAATAAATTTTACAAATGAAATCTTCTCTTCTTAATGAATGATAAATTCAAAGTTGAATACAAGAAGAAAGTAGGCTAACACTTTAATAGATAGTAATGAATGAAGCTCAGGTGTTATGTTAGAAAAACTTTTATGAATATGATAATCAAAATTTAGATACAATTAATCAAAGTATTTCAATGAGAAGATGAAGAAATAAATATAATGTAGGTTCAAAAATCTTCTAAAAAAAATCTCTCTTTTAATGAATGATAGTAATAAATTAAGTGGTAAGAGAGAAATGTGAAACTTTGATGAATAAGATTGATTTTTCAAGTTTGATTCAATCAATCAAGTTTCACTATGAAAGAGTAGAAAAGTTTATACAATGTAAATGACAAGAACTTCTTCAAAAATATATTTCTCTTTTAAGATAGATATAAATAAGTTAAGCACAAAGAGAAATAAAAAAATTTGATGTGAGAAATGATTTTCAAAGATAAGATCAATCAAAAAAAATTTCAAAGCAAATAAATTGATAAAGATAAATAAAGAATAAAAATCAAATATTTTATCTAAAAAAAACATCTCTATAATGCTCTTAGAAGTGTATCTTTTGAATGCAAGAAGATATGGTATTTATAGTAGTGCAACGGCCAAAATTCTGTCCAACCGGATGACCTGCCTCAGACGTCTGCTACAGTACTGGACAGTCAACTAGCCGTTGGGTCAGAAAATCAGAACGGTTGAATTTTTGACCGTTGGTGCTAAAACTACCATACCGGACGTCCGATATGACGTACCGGACATCGAGTACGGTTGTTTTATATCGAAACGTTCTCGTTTAACAAATGAAGTACTTGAGGGATGTTTTAAATATATTTTTCCCTTTTAAAAATAATCTTTATGCAAATATTTTTGTATCGTGATTTTTCATGCGTAAAATCGATTTTGAGCTTATCACGATTCTTTACCAAGTACTAAAGTGTTTTGAGTATAAAAAGTCTAAGCGATTCATTTTGAACGTCTTGACGTACATGATTAACTGTACTTCGATTTTTATCTCGATTCTTGTTTAGGCAACTTTTTGTGAGTTTTTAAATGTCAATCTTCATAGCCTCGTTTGATTAATTTTGTTTTCATGTCGATCGTTGCATGCAAATCACTTGGCCTCGAACTTCGTTGTCTTCAATTTTATTGATTTACAATAATCACTATAGACACTCGAAATGAATTTGTTAGAAATAAATGCAATGTATGTGATATTCAAAATGAGATGTCAACCATAGATCAATAGAAGTCCCCTTGTAAACACAAAGATGTGCAGAGTTTGGTGGGCTGGTTAACAACAATGAGTCATTTTTTTCCAAAGCAATGGATATGTGCCTCACGTTTTTTAAAGTCCTAAAAGGATGAAAGAGGTTCCAATAGAATGAGGAGTGTGAAGAGGCTTTCCAAGGGCTGAAGATGCACTTAGGGCAAGCCCTCTCATATCGAAGCGTAAGGAGGGAGAAGGTTGATCTTGTATTTGGTCGTGAGCGCAGAGGCTATAAGTTTAGTCTAGTAAGGGAAAAAGAAGGTGTGCAACCTGTTCACTATATGTACAAAGCTCTTTCGCTAGCTGAGTCATGCTATACAGATATGGAAAAGTTTGCCTTGTCCGTTATGATCGCTTCTAGAAAGCTGATGCCCTATTTTCAGGCCCATAGTATCTGGTGTTGACAAGCCTTTCCCTCAAGTAGGTGCTTCAAAAATCGGATGCTTTAGGAAGGTTAATGAAATGGATAGTGGAGTTGAGTGAATTCTACATTTTATATTAGTCGAGGACCTCGGTGAAAGGGTAAATAATGATAGACTTCATACTTGAATTCACTGAGATAACATATATCAACGTGTTAATGGGACTAAAGCTTGGAAACTTTTTGTTGACGTGTCTTCTGGAAAAAGGAGCTTTGGAACTAGAGTAGTGCTGAAGAGTCTAGAATGACATAAACTTAATTGTGCAGTGAGGTTTGGTTTCAAAACCTCCAACAACGCAGCCGAATACAAGGTATTGCTAGCGGGCCTTAGATTATTAAGAGAGATGTAAGTAAAAAAACCTGGCTGTATGTAGTGACTTACAACTAGAGATGAGCTAAGTCAATGGAAATTTTGCAACGAAGGATAAAGATATGGCAGCTTACCTCAAAAAGGTGATGGGTTTGCTCATTTCTTTTAAAAAGTTTGAGCTGACTTAGTTTCCAAGGGCCAAAAACTTGAATGCTGACGCTCTATCAAAATTGGCCAGCAGCAAAAATTCAGAGTTGCTTAAAATTGTCCCAGTTGAATACCTCCCTCAACCCTCTACATCTAAGGGAGATGAGGTAATGTGGATTGAGGGGACCCCACAGTCGATTCAACCGATCATTTCCTACCTCAAGGATCAAGGCTTTGCCAGAGGATAACGAAGAAGCCCACAAATTCAGGTGCAAAACCGCCCACTATCTGTTCTAAGAAGAAGTGCTTTATAAGAGAGGTTTTTCAACCCCACTCCTACGATTCATGAGGAATTTTGTGGCAGCCACATGGGGAGGAGGGGAGGGGGGGGGGGCAGCACTGGCTCAGAAAGGTCTAAGGTAAGGATACTACTAGCCAACGTTGAAAAAAGATGCGTTGTGAGAAGATGCAACAAATGTCAACATTTCTCATCCATCCAAAGACAGCCTTCGTAAGAGCTAATTGTGGTATCCAACCCTTGGCTGTTCACTAAGTGGGGAGTAAATTTGATAGGCCCTATGCCAAAAATTAAATTGAGTGTGAGTTATATGATTATCGCCATTGATTACTTCACTAAGTGGGTCGACGCTAAACCATTAGCAAAGATAACTGAAGTGAACACTTCCAAATTCAGCCGGAAGAACATCATTTGTCGGTTCGAAATTCCACACTCACTCATAACAGACAATGGGCGACAGTTTGACTACTAAGGGTCAGAGACCTGTGCAATGAATTGGGAATTAAGAAGCATTTTTCTTCCCTTCACCACCCCTGGTAATGGTCAGGTTGAGGTAGTTAACAAGACCATTAAGCACCTTTTGGAAAAAAACTTGACGAGTCCAAGGGGGTGTGGGGTGGATGAGGTTCCCCACGTGTTATGGACAATTCGCACCACCAGTCGAACTGTGATAGGAGAAACTCTATTAAAATATATCAAAGGCCATGAGCTCCGTCGAAATGGGCCTTTCTCTACCTCGCCGCCTGCACTTCAACGAAATAACCAATGACGAGATAATGCGGTGTGAGCTCTATTTCCTTGAAAAAATGAGAGACGACTCACATAAAACTAGCCTCCTACCAAAGAAAAATGACGAGATACTACAATGTCAAGGTCAAGAAATAGTCATTCAGAAGGGACGATCTTATGTTAAGAAGAGTTTTCCTCTCTTCTAAGAAGGCTGGTGTAAGCACGCTGGGCCCAAATTGGTAAGGTCCTTATCGTATTTTGGGTGAAGTAAAGCCCGAGACTTTTTTAATTGAAAACTGGGGTGGAAAGGTGCAACCTCATCCCTGGAATATAGAGCACTCGTGAATGTATTATTAGTGAGATCATGATTATCGTTTGTAAATGCTGTTGATCAGTGCAAATGTTAATTCTCCAATTCTTGCAAACACATCTACAATGAAAGTATGGCAAGCTCATACATTATTATTCAAGCTTAACTATGGCGAGCCCCCATATGTTATTAATCTAATTAAATATGACGAGCTCATACGTTATTCAAGGTTAACTGTAGCAAGCCCCTAGGTTATCGATCTTGTTAATTACTACGAGCCTATACGTCTTCAACAAAATTTAAGTATGATAGGTTCATGCTTTGTTAATTACGGCGAGCCTATACATCTTCAACAAATTTTAAGTATGATAAGTTCATGCTTTGTTATTTACGGCGGGCTCGTATTGTTCGATCAAGTGGCATCGAAAGCAAATAAAAGTGAAAAAGATTCCTTCATACAATCAAAATCATTAAAAAGAAGTTGTTACAAAAATGTTGCAGGCCTATGTCTAAATGACATCGTACTGCTGAGGCTCCCCTTGAACATCAACATCCTCAATCGAATCTTCAGCATCAGCAGCATAAGTAGATAGTTCGGCCAGAAGAAATTCATCCTTTAAGGCAGTCAGTTCCAATTAGGGATCCAGCTCAACAAGTCTTCCAAAGACTTCATTGTATGCGACCTTCCTCCAACACAAATTGAGGTCGTTATACTTAGTCATTTCATAGAAATGATCGATGTATTCACTCATAACTACATCTCCTACCCCACTGAATTAGTGATGTAAATTGGCAGCCTCAACAGTCAGCTCGTCCACGGGAGCCCTCAACCACCCTTCTCTTTATTGGCAGCCTCCAAGGCCGACAAAGCTATCCTCTGAAGATTATTTAAATTTTTAATACGCTTCATCATGGCATTCACTTCGACTTTACGAAGATGGACATCCTTCTTCAATTCATCATTTTCTTTCAATAACACCTCCATCTTAGACTCCATCTCAGCCTAATTTACCTTAGAGCCTTTGATGGCTTCATTGATAAAAGATGCCTCAACCTTTGCTTTATTAAGAGCCGCATCTGCATCATTGGCCCTTTGGAGATACTTCTAATTTAGGCCTTCCAATCGCCTCATCTCTATCTGGGCGTTTAGGAAGAAGCTCTGAGAGTGAGCTTGTAGGGTGAGGCTAGCCTCCACCATATCCACTGCATCACAGGTCTCGATATACGAGGAGTACTTATCAGTCCAATACTTGTGAGAAGTCCTTATAGCCCCCTGTAGCTCAGTAGGAAGCATCTCCATCATCGTGGAGGTTATCTCATCCGACCTCCCCCTTAGAAAGTTCTGGGCCTTTCCTTCAGAGGGGGCATTCGTAGCCTCCCTACCCCACCCCCGTTTCACAAGGCTCGCCTCTTTCTCAATATTCTCCTCCATGTCAATTATCTTTACAGAAAAGATAGGTTCCACCTCAATAGGATGACGAAGTGACTCCCAAAGAGTTATTTCACGCTTCGGTAGATGAAGGGCCTCGATGTTCTTCGTCAGAACCAACTTCCTCTTTTAGGATCGTTCTGTAGATGGCTCAGCTATCTCTTTCACATTATCACCTTTCTTTCTAGGGGAGGAGGTAGATCCATCTTGGAGAGGCGAACCAACTTATCTTGTTGACTTTTGTAGGATGAGGAGCTTGAACTCAGGGTCTTCTTATTTTTCGCCTCTCCCAAATGCCTTATAAAACACATGTTAGGCTCAAAAAATTCTTTCTTGTCGTGTTGACCTACAAACAAAAGACGAGCCTATTAGCAACTATTCTAAAGATCGGCAAAATCACTGAGTGAATGGTTAGAAGCTACTTTTGCCTTTAGTAGCCATCAATTGATATGTAACGAAGCGGTTCCTCTTTTCGAGAATGTTCTTAAAATACCTCTTCTCTGAGGGTAGCCCATAAATTGCCTTGATAATCGTCCACTCAGAAGGTTCGAGCTTGAACTGGTCGACTGCAGCTACACAAAGTGGACAATTAGAAGTAAAAATAAAAAAGGATTAGAGGCATAAAACAAGGTTAATTCAGTCGAGCCTGGACTCACTATACTCGTGGTACTAGGTTGGCCGGTTATCTCTGGGATTGCATTTTCCTCTATTTTTTACTAGCGACCCCTAACCCAGAACCAAGATGATTTCCAATTCTTTATGGAGGTCGGAACCCCTCAGATGAAGGGAGAATACGAGCCCCAGGGGTTTATGCAGTACCGCCCCTTATAGTCACACACCTTACTAAAATCTCGAGGATGAAAAAGGGTCTGAAAAACATGGAGATGCATGTCCTCACCAAGAGTGACCTCTTTCCAAAGAAGAAAGGCTCATGCCTGTTGGCTCCATACATTTGGCACTAGTTAGGTGGGGGCTAAATTGTAATGCCCGAGGATATACCTAAAGAAGGGGTGTAGGGGCAGTTTCATCCCCCATTTAAAATTGCCTCACTTACTGCCACGCACCACTCCTCGGGCAAATAGGCCCTTTCCTCAGGGGTCGGCATGGACATCTATAGTATCGAGGATCATATACCTCTCCCTAAAGTATCTAACTCATTGTTCTTTATATTACTCGACAACAAAGAGGCCCCCACCTAATGCTATAATCAATGGGGCCCTCCTGCATCATCATGCACTATAAAGGCCCCTCATGGCCTCTATAACCCTCTTAATAGGAATTATGGAAGGTAAACCAGCCTCGGTACAGATCAGTGACATGTCTACACCCTTAGGGGTCCCATATATTTCATTGAAGACGAGGTCATTTCACGAGATTAAAAGAAGGTATATGAAAATTTTGGATACTTACGTAAACTTCAGGCACCGGAAAATGGAAAAAGTGAAAGTGGTTGTCGAAAAAAAGGCTGAGGAGGTGTCGGAGAATTGCAGGAGATTTTCAACACTTGGGGTGATTTTTCATTTGTCGCAAAGTAAAGAAGAAATAGAATGTGGGGCTTAGGCCTTTTATATACGCAATAAAGTCAAACCCTTACCGTTGGATCCACTTTCACTGCAATCTTAGCGATACGTTTGCAGTCCTATCCAGCTCGTTAAAACGAAAAATGCGCATATTCAGTATTCAAATCAAGGGCCCAAATGAAACCGTAACTTGCACACACCCTAAACTCGAGTTATCCACACCAGCTGTAATGGACCACCATCATTACGCATTAAATGCACACGCAACGTGAACCTTGAGAACCACCATAAACACCCAGCTATTTTGTCTAGGGAACTAACATTCCTTTCAAATCATTAGAGCACACTGCCCAATGTGCTTCATCTTCATCAAAGCGGCTCATCCTTTACAACAAGGGCCTCGCCTCTTACAATTTAGCCTTATCATATGCTTCATCTTCATTAAAGGGACTCGTCCTTTGCTACAAGGGTCTCGCCTCATACAATTTAACCTTATCACAAGCTTCACCTTCATCAAAGCGCCTCGTCCTTTGCAACAAGGGCCTCGCTTCATACAACTTAGCATTATCACAAGTTTCACCTTCATCGAAACAGCTTACCCTTTATGACAAGGGCATCACCTTATTAGATCTAGCCCATTTGCAAGCGATGCCATTGATTCTCCAAACTCGAATGGTTGATTACGACCACATACCTTTTCCTCCAAAACTCGAAAGTCCACGCATTATATGAATAATCATGCCTGAACTTCAGGGACTGTTGTTACGCCTTTCTACACGAGGACTCCCACGTGGTCTCAACCAGCCTATGCGACAGGCAGTTTGGTGGTCCCATGCCCTGTACCCTAACATGAGGCAAAATTGGACCATTTCTCAAGCGCGGACGATCTGTTTTCCCGCGAGGAATACTGGACCGACCCCGTTACCCGCGGACTCCATGGGAAGAGCCAGTCTAGGGCAAGGCAACGAGAAAATCTTAAATAGATTTTACATTATGAGATTGACAAAACAACTCATTGCCGCTACCGCCGCCATCCTATTTGGTCATGTCAAAGGTTTCAAGCTAGCCCTTTGTGGGTACAAAAGTGGTATTGACATTTAAGGCTATGATTTGATTGATGTCTATGATAAGAAATGTTAGTCATTTGGATGAGGCCACGTACATTGTCATCTCACGGCTTTCGTTCGTCTTGTTCAACTATAAAAGGTCACACTTAATGTCATTTAAAGATAATGCAAGTTTAGACCCTTAAAGCTATAATCTTGCTATCCCATCTTTTATTCATTTCTCCCCAAAGTCAACCCCCTTTTTTATACTGGAGTCTCACGTTTAAAGATCTCCCACACTCATATTACTACTTCTCCAACTGAATTGACCGTCAGAGTGCGCGGTCAACTCCACCCCCTCTGGAGAAGGCTACGTGTGACTAACTGTTTGTCCTAGTGTAGAGGAACAAAACTTGCGTGGACGTGAGAGGCCTTGAGATCTGTTGGCCACATCAGCGGTGCATTTTTTGGGGTCAACATCATCTCTTAAGTTTTAAGAAATAGCAATTCAATGTACATTTCACGTCTTGTCGTATTATTATTTCCATAGTTAATTCATACAATTATGAATCACCACACAAATTTAAATTTTGAAGAGTAAAAAGGATTTATTACTAGCAATCCTCTAATGGAAGTTTAAGTGGTTGGCCTTGATCTAATCCCTAATTTTAATAGCAATCCTATAATAAACGCATTCCTAAATTTAGCAAAGAGGTGAACGTGTGAATCACAAATGTAGGCTTACTGTAATTGAAGGCCGATATTTTACATGCAGAAATTAAAAGACCCCAAAATGAGAGTCTCACATTTTGTTATGTTCCATCCATCCATTCCAATGACCTAATTTCATCAAGAGAAAGAAGGTGCTGCAACTGCAGGTGGTTGTGCGGTAGAGTTGGTGCAGGCTGCCGTTGATGGTGGTTATTGGTGGCAATGGAAGGCCAGGATGCACCAGCACGTAAGGTGATGGTGGTTGTGGACCCAACTCGTGAATCAGCGGTAGCTCTTCAATACGCTCTCTCACATGCAGTGTTAGAAAAAGACACCCTAATTCTATTCCATGTTGAAAACAGTAATGTATGGAAAAATCCCTTTGGTTCATTTTTTAGAAAGCACACCACACAGTCGGCTGGCTCGGGAGGCACCACCGCCTCCTCATCTTCGTTGGAAGCTAGTGGAGGAATTATGGAATTTCTTGAAGCAATGAAGCATGCTTGTGAAATTGCTCATCCAAATTTAAAGATTCTTGTGAGGACGGCAGATATGGTGGATGGAAAGGACAAGGCTTCCATAATTCTTGTACAAACTATAGCTCAAAAAATTGATCTTCTTGTTATTGGGCAGCGGAGGAGTCTATCTAATGCAATATTAGGGTGAGTTTTCTGAATTTCATATTTTCTTGTTAAATATTAGGACCTAGTATTAGGTTTGGGAATCCGTAACAAGCACTAATCGCTGGGGCCTCATGTCGAATATTCCCTTGCGATATAAGCCTGCTCTCTTGTTCATGCCCTGATCTGCATCATCTTCAATTTGCATACATAATAAGAAAATTAAGGTGGTGTTTTATGAAAAGATTTTTCAATGCTTTCAATATATTCGTCAGCAAGATGTCTAGTTTTAATATGAAAAGGACATTGCATATCACTTTATCTTTCTGCTAATAACTACATGAAAATATGAAGAATTCTCGAGAAACTAATAAAAATTCTTTGTCATTTATTTTCTGCTAGCCATTATTTATTATCTGTCTTTTGGATTATCCTAACTATTTTTATCCATTATTCTTCTGATTTTTTTATAATGGTTATATTTCAATATACCCTAATGATTTCCTCATACATTTTCATACATGCATCAAATTTGATGAAATAAAGAGAGAAACTTTATAGCATCTTAGGAAAAATTGGATAGTATTTTTTTGTTACAATGCCTAATCATGTTAAATATATATTATGTACGTATCTAATCATATTCCACCTCTACCCCTATACCTGCCACCCCCTTCAAATACATGGGCCTCTAAATGTTACTCCAAATTGTTAACCAGCCTGGCAAATATTTTTTACTTTAGCATTCAAGTTATTAAAATGAACAATAATATTTAATTTCACTGGGGTTATAACTCTAATCTATGTGGCGCTAATGTTACATTAATTGATAACACCACATAAACTGATGTTATAATTTCAGTGCAGTTAAATAAAATTACTTATTAATATAATGACGTGCGGACTGAGAATCTCACAAATGTTATTGGATTTGTGATGTTGGTCAGGCATAAAAGAGGATCACTAAGAGGGCTAGATACAGCAGAATATTTGATCGAGAACAGCAAATGCACCTCTGTTGCAGTACAGAAGAAGGGTCAAAATGCTGGATATCTTCTTAACACTAAAACACAATTTTTTTTTTTTTTCCTTCTCGAAATCAGTTTACTCGTTTCTAAGTTCTTGTGTTGCAATAGAGATAGTTTGGTTTGTTTCTGCAACATACAGGGAAGTATTGTTAGCTGATCTACTAGGACTAATCAATAATATGTTTTTCATTACCCAAACGCCTTTTCAACAATAATCCCAATGTTTTGAAAACTGGTATGGGCTTCCATGTGGAATAGGTAAAGGGGGATGATCAGAAAAGTCAAACTAAATATGAATAAACGAGTTTATTGACTTGTGTCTAACAATTCTTATTTTTAGAATTTCTACAAAATTACCCCAGTTCCTTGTCTTTAGGTCAAACTTAAGAGTTGTGACTGGCTTTGACAGCATTGATAATCCAATAAAATTTCGGCCAGATATATGGAGGATTTTCCTTGCTATCAATGAAAATTCCAAACTTCTGTTACGTTGAAGACAAATTCGAAATAAATAAATTAATGTCCACTCTAACATCATAAACTCTCATATGAAAGTTTCGGTTATTAAAATCTGCTCAGTGACCCTCACTC
>CAIGRB010112435.1:50341-87347 GCA_903798255.1 Fraxinus quadrangulata
AAAAAAAAATGTTAAAACTAAAATTAATTAAAGTAGTAATCAAATTAAAAATAAATAATCTGTCAAAATTCAAATTAAAGTTAAAATTAATTAAAACTAATTAAATACAATAGTCTTCTGCAACGGCGCCAAAAACTTGATTGTTTGATTTTTCGCAAATGAACGAGATTGTGAACAAGTAATAAAGTAGTAAATAGAGTGTTGAACCCACGAGAACTATGTGTTTGACCAAGTTAAAATTAATTACAACTTTAATCGAATAGCAAACTAATTTTGTGATTTTTCTATATTATTCCCTAATTTATCAATTAAACTAATGAAATTAAGTAAATGTATTTTTCAAATATGTGAGATGCATTATTAAGATGTTGAATCTTCTTAATTACTTTATTTTTAGTGTAACAATAAAAGTGATATATTGAAATCATTCACGTTAGTCAATGTTTCTAATTTAATTAAAAACTTCTCTCGATAATGATTAAATTTATTCCCCTCATTCACCCTTTTAGATCTGTAAGGTCCAATATTGTAATTGACATGTTTGTGAACAAAAAAATCTTAATTGAACACTTGTAAAAAGTCAAGGATTTGGATGTAATTTTGTATAGATGAGTTAGGTTAGGGTTAGAGGTTGAAAAAAAGGAAAACATGACGCCGAAATTTCGCTAACTGCTCGCTTGACTCACGCTCGAGTGAAAAAAATAGAGTAGTCGTCGCTCGCCTTTCGCTTCGCTATCGTTGTTGCTCGAGCGAAAGGCTCCCTTACTCGAGCGACATATTTATACGGTCATACCTAATTCGTGATTTTGAAGATTCTTACACGGTCCATAACACTTAAGCGTTTTCAACTATAAATACAGATGTTTGTGATGAATTTCATAAGGTTGTTTCATTGTGCTTTCATTGCATAATACATCCATATCATATTTTGAGAGATCCAAGAGCATAATTATTTGGTGAAAACAAACATATTATTCTTGTGATCTGACAATCTGATTTTTGAATATCAGAGGTTATAATCCAATACACCTGACTTCCTGAACACTTTGAGGAATGGATTCAAGCGCAGGAAGAAGAATATGAATAGGTGATTCCTAGGTGTCCACTTGGTATAGACGTGTGCAAATGATCGTGAGACCGAGACATCATATTTTGGTAGAAGATTGTGAGTCTATAAGTACAACAGATCTTGGAAGCTACAGGAGGTAGATCAGGAGGTCAGTGGGGTTGGCTGGACAGTATCTAGGTAGCAAATCGTAAAGCTGAAATGATCAGCAAATCTTGGAGTTGCAGGCTTTACAACAGCTAGTGTAACTAGTTTGAAATTGAACTATAACCCACATTGTCTATAATGAAGGTAACTGGTTTGGTCCTAGAGTTTTTACCCGGTTGGGTTTCTCCATCATCAAACTTTGTGTTGAAATTATGATAAAATGTCGAACAACGATTGATCAAAGATTGACGTATGCAAAATGTATTATGGCAAAACAATTTCACCTATTGATTACCTTAGTTCCCAATTTAAGATTTTAGCCTAATGTAGTGTTCGGTCGAATTCTCCAACGGTATTCAATTTACCCCTCTCGAGTTCTTATTGAACCTATTCAACTAATTCAATTCAATATCTCTATGCTAAGTACCCTTAGCTAAACGAGTTATGATACTAGAAATTCATATAATGACCGCAATACTTAGTATAAGTATCTCTATATGTTATACCTCGTTACCAGATTCTATTACACGTTCTAAGCTCAAACTTACCTCTCGATTCGTAAGAAACTCAATGGGTCATCAAATTATTGGTCAGATAATTTAAAGCATTGAATTCATAACAAAATCAATACATAGAAGAATAAAATTCATAAATCTTGAATCAAATAACTAATGGTTTCAATAAATTATATTATTTGCCCTAATAAGAAATTTAGCTACTCATAATGAAAATAATAAAATAAATAACAATATTCAAATATATCACCGGATTTAATTGATAAGAAAGATGGAAAAGAATCAGCTCTTGCACTAAGATATTCCTCTGCTTCTAATCACTGATTTTAACTCGAATCCTTGACGTTGTTCTTCTTGCGAATCCTCTTCGAACTTGTGTTTTTCTCTCAATTTTGCAAAGTGTGGAACCCTTAATTCGTGCCTCTTGTCCTCTATTTATACTTCTTTCATGTTCTTAGCCAAATTGAAGTTTTTTTCTTGGGCTTCACAAGGCCTAATTTAGTAAAAATTGACTGTGCGGCGCTGTGCCAAGGCACCGCAAATTTAACCTGCCGTTTTGCTGTTCTGGGCAGTGGACAACACCTGGGCACTTCATCTCTGCTGATCTTCGCCTTCCTTTTCGGCGCTTGGGCACCTCGTGATGGTGCCTGGGCGCCCATTTTCTATTTTTTTGTTTGTTTTTCTTGCTTCAAAACTTTTACCCTTCACCTTTTATTATACCTTCAATACAACACTAACAAACACATTAAATACGTTCTAAAAACAACAAATTACGCCAACATATTAAGCTCAAATGGTGCATAATTCGTGTGTAAAACACGCTTATCAAATACCCCCAAACGTAAACATTTTTCTAGTCCTTGAGCAAACAAATGTGCACAGATAATCATGGCTTGAAACGACATACTCAAACTTAGTCAGATAGCTTGCAATTCATCTCAGTATTAAGATCACTGTATCATATCTATGAATGACTCAAAATTATAATGTAAGAGCTAACTTCCACTTATCCAATGCAAACGGGTGTGCATGTGAAAAATCAAGCGTAACTTCGAACATTCACAAGTTGATTCAATTCCCCACCATCAATGGACAATTTTTTCCTTACATCACTTGTGAGATTCACATACCCCCAAACTTGTTTTCTTTCACGCTCTCGCCATGGTGTAAGTCTAAGTTTACTTTCACCTTTCACGGCCTCACACCTCTCTAATTTGGTTTCATTTAACCGATAATGTCAATAGCCTATTCATGTGATGATTCTCCCAATAGTGAGTGTTCAACAAACTAGCTTCTACTAAGTGATTCAAACCCACTAGTTATCTAAGCCCCCAACAATGAATATCATCTTTTTTTTTTAATACTAAGTATTTTTGTTAGTTCTTTATTGACCTCGCCCATTTTTCTCTTCTTGACCTCTGTAGCGAGCTTTTAGTCAGTAACACCTCGACTTTTGAATGCCAAAAGGGTACAAGGTTTCAAGATACCCCACAAACTTAATCACTTGAGTCAAAAAGGTGTCATCGTGAGACATAAGCTAATTCAATGCATTTTGAATAGATTAAAAACAACAAACATCGGGGGTAGAGTCCTAGCATTCGGTCATCACCTAGCTTCTACTCGAAAGTCGAAATACTCCATACAAATTTTATTATATACACGGAATCATCACAATCCTAAACCGTTTCCTTCACCGGTTAATACGTTCCAAATATATTTATAATCATGGGATATTTTAAATCATGGTATGCGGGATAAAGCACCTAGGTCATATTTATCACCTACGCATATGAACCTCACGTTCTTGTACGACGCTATACCTCATTTTAGTACATAATGATTTTTTCATTTATAATGGATAAGCGGTAAATAAAACTCAAACACATACTTAATCATCATTCACAAACCAATACATGATCTCAACTATATTCATCATCGAAACAAGACCATCTGACTCACTTAAGTACGCAAGAATAAAACTCAGAATAAACATGCCAATCACAATCACTCAAAATAAACATGCTAATCACACCTAGCACATGTCAACGCAATACTCTCAAACTTAAGGTGAAGATTGTCCCCAATGTTAAAAAACAAGAACGGGAGGACTACTTACTTGAGAAGACACTAATTATCTTCGGTGTCATCTCAAGGAGTGGCCGAGTGTGCTGTGTAGTCAGGCAGTTGAGGTGGTTGAGAGAAAGTATGGTCAGAGTAGATGGAAGCTAGGATAGAGTTGAACTCATTCTGATAATGAAACTGCGTGGTCATAGAGTTCTGTATCTAATTCAACTACAATTGCATCATGTTCAACTATGCAGCAAGGTTCGGGATAGGGTCACTTGAGGGCTGCGGTCGACGGAATCTCGAAGGCCGCTCGACATATTCGAGGGTGGTGCACTAGGGGACCCTAACCAGCTCATGAATTTTCAAGTACGGTCCCGTGTAATTATTGATTTTGGGTGAATGACCTCCTCAGATGGGTGGGCGACAACTCTACCTCTCAAACGCAATTCGTAGATCATTGAAGGGTGCCCTAGATCACTAGTAGTGGAGCCGCACAAGGTATGTAGAATATTGTTGTGGATGACCAAGCCAACATCAATAGACAGCCCCCGTTTAATGGCGTAGTTCAATGTTGCCCATTCCTTCATGACCTTGCTCAGATTACCACTGGGCAACAGTTTGGCTGAGATGAAATGATGTCATGCCTTGCACTCAGCCGTCATACCCGAGTTGGGAAAATTAATCACATCGTCCCCCGATCGCTTCCACGAGGTTCCCGATTTTGTCAAAATGCTAATAACCTCATTCGGATCAGTGCCCACAGTCTGTAAATGAGAATAATCACTCTCCTTAATGTCAGACAACTTGTAAAATCGATTGATGGATGTTCAATCAAATAGTATCCATTTTTCCCTCACAAATGCTCGAAAATCCTAGTGTTCTTTTGCATTGGCATAGAATTTGCGCACAACAGGTATTAGGGCTGGGTGTGGCTGCCTAGCAAACGTTTCCCAATGACGTTGTTCAAGTTGTGCCCGCATATAGTGTTCAAATCCTCTCTTCGGTATAGGACTTTTATGCACCACCTTATTGTTATACCGTTCGGAGGCCTCGACACTGATGAACTTGCTCCTATCAAAGGAGCTGAAAGATGAGACAGCAGCTTTAGATTTCTTTTGTGGAGGTATTAAACCTGATCATACACAAAATATGGAACCCATATGCATAGGGAAAAGAACGGAGATGATAAACAAGACTCGAAACCACATCACTATACGCAGTATAGCAAGGACCATAATGTCGAGAAACTTCAACAAGAATTGTGCCAAAAGACATTAGTGCATGATTGTGAACAAGTGCACATAGGTGGTGTGCAAGACAACATCCTCAAAATTCATCACTAATTTTTTATTTTTATTTTATTATTTTATTTTTTTATGATATAGTTACCTCAAATGACCCCTCTTCTATATCATTCTCTCCATTTTGATGATTTGAGTGTTAACATCACTTCGCTCTTGTTTGCACCCCTAAACTTGAATATGTCCTACAACACATTGAGAAGATTATGAATACGATCAGCTAAATAATGAAATAACTTAAACATAAGAACTAAGTAAAGAAAATGATAGAACTTGGATTGCCTTCCAAGAAGGGCTTCTTTATAGTCATTAGCTGGACTTTGTGGCTCGATTATTCTGGAACAGTAAGGTCAATGCTTTCTTTAGCAGTGGGAAAGTCCTTGACATAATGTTTGATGCGTTGCCCATTGACCTTGAAGTTGCCCTTTATCGGGTGATATAATTCAATTGTACCATATGGGAACATCTGGGATATCGTGAAAGGTCCGGACCATCTAGATTTTAATTTTTCTGGGAACAACTTGAGTTTGGAGTTGTACAAGAGTACTTGACCTCCGTCTTTGAAAAGACGTTGTTGAATGTGTTTGTCATGCCACTGCTTAGTCCTTGCTTTGTAGATGGAGGCATTTTCGTAAGCTTCTCTTCTGAGCTCTTCCAATTCGTGAAGCTGCAATATTCTTGTTTCTCCAGCCTTGTCAAGGTCCATATTCAACTGCTTCAATGCCCAGTATGCTTTGTGCTCAAATTCCACTGGTAGGTGACAAGCCTTCCCAAATACTTTCCGGTATGGTGACATTCCAATATGTGTTTTGTATGCGGTGCGATAGGCCTATAAAGTATCATCCAATTTTTTGGACCAATCTTTTTGGGATGCATTCACTGTGAGTTCCAGAATCCCTTTCAATCGTCTGTTGGATGCTTCAACATGTTCACTTGTTTGGGGGTGGTAGGTTATGGCTATTCGATGATGCACTCCATATTTAGCAAGAACACCCTTGAATAACTAATTACGGAAGTGAGTTACACATTCACTGATGATGGCTCTTGGAGATCCATAGTGATTGAAGATATTTTTTCTTACGAAATCCACTACTACCCTAGCATTATTTGTGGATAATGCCTTTGCTTCCACCCATTTAGAGACATAATCCACTACTATTAAGATATATCGATTTTTATAAGACGATGAAAAAGGTCCCATAAAATCAATGCCCCAAACATTAAATAATTCCACTTCCAAAATATTGTTCAAAGGCATCCCGTGGCGTGTAGAAATGTTACCTATTCATTGACACTTATCACACGACCTGCAGAAACTGTGGCAGTCTTTAAATANAAACTGTAACAGTCTTTAAATAATGTTGGCCAATAGAACCCGCTGAAGCACCTTTGCAACCATTTTAGTTGGCCAAACTGCCCCCCATATGTTGAAGCATGAACCCTGGAGAGTATTGATTTTATTTCATCCTCTAGCACACATCTTCTGATAATCTGATCAGCCATTCTTCTATATAAATGTAGATCATCCTAGTAATAGAATTTCACTTCATGGAGAAGTTTATTCTTCTGTTGATAGGTAAAGTCTAGATCTACATGCCCACTTTCTAAGTAGTTAACAATGTTTGCAAACCAATTAGCCTTCTCTAACTGCAAAAGTTGCTCATCAGGGAAGATTTCATTGATATCTAACTCATCAATTCTTCTGCTTGTTCCAGCCTAGATAAGTGATTTGCCACCTGGTTTTCTGTCCCCTTTTTATCACGAATTTCAATGTCAAACTCTTGTAGCAATAGAACCCACCGAATTAATCTTGGTTTAGCATCTTTCTTCTCGAATAAGAATTTCAAGGTTGAATGGTCTGTGTAAACTATCACCTTTAAACCTATTAGATATGAGAGAAACTTATCGAAGGTAAACACCACTGCTAGCATTTCTTTTTCAGTTGTTACATAGTTGATTTGAGCATCTGTTAATGTTTTGCTGGCATAGTAGATGACATGCAAGACTTTTCCCTTTCATTGACCCAACACAACTCCCACAGCAAAATCACTAGCATCACATATGAGTTCAAATGGCAAGTTCCAATCTGGTGCCACTATAACAGGTGCAGTAGTTAAATTTTTCTTCAAAGTGTTAAAAGCATTTAAACACTTATCCTAAAAGATGAGTGGTACATCATTCTCCAATAAATTGTATAAGGGCTTTGTAATCTTAAAAATTCTTGGATGAATCATCTGTAGAACCCTGCATGACCTAAAAAACTTCGAATCTCTTTGACCGAAGTAGGTGGCTACAGTTTTTCATTAACTTGTATCTTTACTTTGTTGACTTCTATGCCCTGTGATGAAATCTGATGACCTAACACTATCCTTTCTTTTACCATAAATTGACATTTTTCCCAGTTCCAAGAAGTCATCAAACAAATCCCCAAACATTGAAAATTCATCCATGAAAACTTCTATGTACTTCTCAACCATGTCAGAGAATATTGCCATCATGTATCGCTGAAAAGTTGCAGGTGCGTTGCAGAGACCAAAATGCATTCTTCTAAATGCAAAAGTACCGTAAGGACAAATGAATGTTGTTTTCTCTTGATCTTGTGGAGCGATTGCTATCTGATTGTATCCTGAGTATCCGTCCAGAAAACAGTAATGAGAATGTCCTGCTAACCTCTCCAACATCTGATCTATAAAGGGCAATGGGAAATGATATTTTCTGGTGGCGTTATTCAGTTTCCTATAATCGATGCACACTCTCCATCCCGTTACTAACCGTGTTGGTATCAGTTCATTGTTCTCATTTTTCTCTTCTGTAATTCCACCTTTTTTAGGCACCACATGTACTGGACTGATCCAAGAACTATCTGAAATGGGGTAGATAATTCCTGCATAAAGCAATTTCAACACTTCTTTTCTTACCACTTCCTTCAAGGTTGGATTCAATCTGCGCTGCCCCACCACAGATGGCTTAGATTCGTCCTCCATCAAGATTTTATGCCCACAAAGAGTAGGACTAATTCCTCAAATATCAGTTATAGTCCATCCAATTGTAGTCTTGTGCTCCCGAAGTATCCCCAATAGCTTAGTTTCATCTTCTGTTGTAATGTCATTAGCAATGATCACTGGCAAAGTTGAAAAGTTCCCCAAATATGCATAACAGAGATGTGATGGTAACAGTTTTAACTCCAAAGTTGGAGCTTTCTCCACTAATGGTACTGGTGGTGTAAGATTGGAACTAAGAGACTCGTATTGCCAGTGCTTCTGTCCAGTTGGTTATTCAGCCAAACTTAGTATGCATTCTGTTCTTTCTGATGTTATTCCTTCAAATTATGCAATGTCTGCATCATGTTCATTTTCTGGATGTGTTGCATGAAATATATCTGTTACAAGCTCATCAAGAACATCCATCTAGCAGCAAGTATCTAAAGTCAACGGGTGTTTCATTACTTTGAACATGTTGAAAATGACTTTTTTATTGTCCATTCGAAGAGGATCCAATGCTTATCTCCAATTGTTTGTTCAGCCTAACTCACTATGCATTATGTTGTTTCTGATGTTACTCCCTCTAATTGGATGGTGTCTGCATCATGTTCATTTTCTGGATGTGTTGCATGAAATATATTTGTCATAAGTTCATCAATGACATCCACTTGGCAACAAGTATCTGCAGTCAACGGGTGTTTCATTGCTTTGAACATGTTTAAAATTACTTGTTCGTTGTCCATCCGAAGAATCATCTTTCCATCATAAACATCAATCAACGGTCATCCTATAGCTAAGAATGATTTTCCCAAGATAAGATGAATGTTTGAATCCTCCTCCATGTCCAGTATAATGAAGTCAATTGGGAAGATGAATTTATCAACCTTGACAAGTACGTCTTTAACGACACCCTTTAGCCTTTTAATAGAGCGATCAGCAAGTTGCAAGGAAATTGTTGTAGGTGTAACTTTCCCCAACCCAAGAGACTTGTACACAGAGAGTGACATTAAATTAACATTGGCACCTAAATCACATAAAGAATGCTCAAAATAATTAGAACCAATTGTGTACGGTATAGTAAAACTCCCTGGATCTTTTAATTTAGGAGGTAGCTTCTTTAGGAGGATTGCACTGCATTCCTCATTCACGCAAACAGTTTCATGCTCTTCCAGCTTTCTCATGTTGGCTAGGATCTCTTTTAGAAATTTTGCATAACTAGGCATCTGTACAATTGTATCTGCAAATGGGATGTTGATATGTAATTTCTTGAAACTTTCAGCAAACTTTGCAAATTGCTTGTCTAACTTTCTCTTCTGCAACCGTTGAGGAAAGCAAATTGCTAGTCTAACTTTCTCTTATGCAACCGTTGAGGAAAGAAAATCGGTGACACATAAGTTTTGATAGGACTTGGTACTCTGACTGTAGCTGGCTCTTCTTTATCTTCATTTTCCTTTCTATGTGTTGCAGATTTCTCTTTCACCAGCACCCCTTCGACTTCTGTCTAGCTCTTTCATATGTATTTCGGGTAGTTGTACTCCACTTCTAGTCATTATGGCTTGCACTTGCTCCTTTGAATTTATCATTGTGTTGCTCGATAATGTCTCTTGTGAGCGTTCTGCAAGTTGTTGAGCTATCTGACTTATTTTTGTTTCCAACTTCTTAATTGATGCATGTTGGTTCTGGAAATTTGTATCGATTTGTTGGAAAAATTTGTTTGTCTTTTGTATATATTGGTTGAACATCTTCCTAAGACTTGGTCTTTTCTCTTGCTCGACATTATTTGGAATATTAGTGGGCTGATTATCAAACCATTTGAAATTTGGGTGCTGTCTCCATACTAGATTGTAAGTTTGTGAATACGGGTTAAAATTGTAGGAGCCATTCTGAATGAAGTTGACATGTTCTTAGGGAATGCCCATAGAATACAGTGCTCGGTTGCATGATTAGCTCCATAATTTTCACATAATGGACTACTTATTACTGTATGTGCTCCTCTTGTTTATGATTTTACCAACAGCTCAACCTTCTTTGTCAAAGCTGCTATTTGAGCATTTGTAGATGTTGGGTTATCCACTTCATACACCCCTTGTACTCTTGTGGTACCACTCTTTCTGAAGAAAACATCGAGTATGCAGTGGCTATTAGCTCGAATAGATCCAATGTCTGTTGAACTGATTTTCCAATTATAGATCCTCCTGCAAAAGAGTCCACTTGTGATTTCGCCAATTGTGATAGTCCGGTGTAAAAGTACTGCAGTTGAATTCCAGGTGGGATTCTATGATTTGGGCATTTTCTCATCAGCTCCTTGTATCTATTCCATGCCTCGTGATAGCTTTCTCCATCCTGCTGTTGAAAAGTCTGAATTTCTAGCCAGAGTTTAGCCACTTTCACCGACGGAAAGAATCTGTTGCAGAATTTTCTGATTAGGTATTCCCATGTAGATATACTTGTATGAGGTTCAGCATCTAACCACTCCAATGCGGTGTCTCTAAGTGTATATGGAAATAACTGCAATTTAATAGCATCTTTATTGACACCCGGAACATGGAAATTCTGAAAATTTCGGATAAATCTGGAGATGGAGACCCGTAGTATTGAAGAGTGTTGCTCATTAGATTAATCCATTTTGCCCTTATCTGAAAATTGTTTACCCCAAATTCTGGATACACAATACTTGAACGTACCGGTGCAGCTAAGGTGTTCCGAACATTGATACAGGCAAATCTTCGTCATTTATTTCCCTTCACTCTTGCTGCTGATCTGGTGGTGCAGCTACTCTCGCGGCAGCTTGCCCAATTGGTTGAATCGAAATCGGAATATTTTGATAATCCGTCATTTGATGTTGCTATTTTTGTTTGTGTTCTTTACGTCTTCGTCTGAAGGTGCGTTCTATCTCCTAGTCAAATGGTTCAAGTTAGGTGTCTTGGCCACGGAGCATGCAACGAACACTTTTTCCTTTAGAGAAATTAAGAAAAATAACAAATCAAATAATAGAGAAAGATAAAATAAATAAACACTAAAAGTAAATAGTCTCCGACAGCGACGTCAAAAACTTATTGCGTTTCTTTATATCGCAAGTGCACGATATCGTAATAAGTAATATAGTGGACTTTTGAGTCCGAATTATCGTTCCCACTAGAACTATACTTTAATCTTAATCTATTTGTTTCTAACTACTATTTGATAAAAAGTAAACAAATAAAGAATTGATGTAGTTTTGAATATCGAATTTCTATAAAGAAGTAAATACCTAAAACTTGTTGAAATTATGATAAAATGTCGAACAACGATCGATCAAAGATTCACATATGTAAAATGTATTAGGGAAAAATAATTTAACCTATTGATCACCTTAGTTCCCAATTCAAGATTCTAGCTTAATGTAGTGTTCGGTCGAATTCTCATACAGTAATCAATTTATCCCTCTCGAGTTCTCATTGAGCCGATTCAACTAATTCAATTCAATATCTCTATCCGAATTATCCTTAGTTAAACGAGTTATGACACTAGGAATTCATATAATGATCGTAAAACTTAGTATAGGTATCTCTACACGTTATACCTCGTAACCGGATTCTATTACATGTTCTAAGCTCAACCTTACCTCTGATTCGTAAGAAACTCAACAGGGTCATCAAATTATTGTCCAGATTATTTAAAGCATTGCACTCATAAAAAAATCAACACATGGAAGAATAAAACTCAGAAATTTTGAATCAAATAACTAAGGGTCTCAATAAATTACATTGTTTGCCCTAATAAGAAATTTAGCTACTCATAATGAAAACAATGAAATAAATAACAATATTAGAATATATCACCGGATTAAATTGATAATAAAGATGGAAAATAATTAGCTCTTGCACCAAGATCTTCCTCCGCTTCTAATCCCTGATTTTAACTCGAATCCTTGACGTAGTTCTTCTCGCGAATCCTCTTCGATCTTGTGTTTTTCTCTCAATTTTGCAAAGTGTGGAACCCTTAATTCATGCTTCTTCTCCTCTATTTATACTTCCTTCATGTCCTTGGCCAATTTGGAGTCTTTTTCTTGGGCTTCACGCGGCCCAATTTAGTAAAAATTGATTGCGCGACGCAGCACCTAGGCACCTCGAATTTAACCCAAGCAGCACCTGGGCGCTGTGTAGGCAATGCCGTTCTGCTGTTTTGGGTTGTGGATACTGTATCCATGCTGATCTTCACCTTCCTTTCCGGTGCTTGGTGGGTCGTGATGGTGCCTGGGCGCCCATTTTCTATTTTTTTGTTTGTTTTTCTTGCTTCAAAACTTTTACCCTTCACCTCTTATTATACCTTCAACACAACACTAGAAATACATTAAATGCATTCGAAAAACAAAAAATTACGCCAACATATTAAGCTCAAATGGTGCATAATTCATGTGTAAAACACGCTTATCAGGTATCAGATCCTAAATTCGAATCCTCACATTAGATTTCTATATGAGGAATACATTATCCGTATTTTGATGGCAGTAATTAAACTTTTTGGAAGATTAGAATGAGAGCTTTCCTAAAATCTATGGATGAGTGAATTTGGTTAAGTGTGGTTAATGGTTAGACTGCGCCCTAACTCTACGATTAATAATGAAGTTATCCCCACTCTCATTGCTAATTGGACTAGAATAAACTTAGATGAATATAACTGGAATAGTAAAGCTTTACATGCCCTATTTATGGTGGTATCCCAGGAAGAGTTTAGGAGAGTGTCTATGTGTGAGGTTGTCAAAAAGGTTTGGGATATTCTACAGACCACACATGAGGGAACTCAGGCTGTTAAGAACTCGAAATTACAAATGTTGACCACTATGTTTGAAGATATTAGGATGAAAGAGAATGAAACTTTTGATGAATTTTATGTGAGTTTAAACGACATAGTGAATTCTAGTTTCAACCTCGGTGAAAGAATCCCAAAACCTAAAATTGTAAGAAAAATTCTTAGATTCTTACCTGAAAGGTTTAGGCCTAAAGTCATGGCTATAGAGGAGAACAATGACTTAAATTCAATTAAGGTTGAAGAATTTGTTGGATCTCTTCAGACTTATGAGTTAACATTTGATAAACCCACGAACGATAAGTCTTTGGCCTTAAACACTATAGGGAATAGTCATAAGGAGTCCTCATATTCAGATTCCCCTAATGAAGAAGAGTTAGCATACTTTCCTCAAAAATTTTGAAAAATATTTAGGAATAAAAGTAAACCTCAAGAGAAGCACAAAAGTAATCCTAGTGAGTCTAGGAAGAGTTCTAAATCTGTGAGATGCCATAATTGTCGAGATTTTGGTCATGTTAGGAGTGAGTGCTCTAGAAGTAGGAGAAATCCGAATAAGGCTATAAATGCTACTCTCACTGATGATGAGTCTAACTCGGACAATTAGACTAAGAAATCAACTCGTGAGAAAAGTGAAAATATATTGCCTTTACTACGAGAATTAAGAAAGAATCTGACAAGGGGAGTGAAAGAGAAGAGGACTTAGATAGTGACGAGGATTTTGATGAAAAGTCTATAAGTGAGGAAGATATCCAAGAAGTTTATGATAAGATGTATGATTAGAGTCTTAAGATTCTTACTAAAAATAAAGCCTTGAGTACGACGAATAATGAACTTGAATTGAAAAATGAGAAGTTAGTAGCGCACATTAAGAAATCTACCTCGATCCTGAGTTAAGTGAAATCCATGATGAAACTTTAGAGACTTGGGTTAAAAACCTCACTAGTGAGTTTGAGAATTCCTCTAGGAGAGTCAGCGAGTTGACCACTGAAAAAAGGACCTTAGAAATCCAGGTTAAGAACCTTCTGAGCGATCTAGAATATTCTAGTCTCAACTGCTTGTCTTCTCTAGTGGTTCTGAAAAGTTAGATAACATTTTAAGAATTGGCAAGTAGACTAGAAATCAGGGAAGTCTAGGTTTTAAGGAAAACAGATCTAATACTTCTAAGACCACTTTTATCCCTGCCACTGACCATCCCAAACATGTGCCTAATCCCGATCTTAAGGATAAGAAATTTGTTAGACAGAGGCCTACTAGACAACGTAGGACCCGTCAACCTAGGAATAGACGTCAGCATCCACATAACATTGGTCCTAGGTTTGTCCTGGCCTACTTTCACTGCGGTGAGTTAGAACAAATACGCCCTAGATGTCATCAATTCCTAAATAGACAAAGAATGAAGAGCTATAATAGGAATAGAAATCAGGATTTTGTTGGTCAGATTGGATTCCTTACTAATCAAGTGAGTTGTTTGACCAAGTTAGTGACACAATTGTCTGGGAATCATTCTCGTACTAGGCAAGTCTGGGTGAAAAATGGTGATCTTAAAAACTTTGATATAGATCACGGTGTTCTTAAATGTAAGAGCACTGATATACCTAGCTGATTAAGTATTTTTGGTGCATGCTTGTGCTCATTTGTTATGTGTTATTGACTTTTGCACGCATCACATTTATTTGTTTATTTTTTTGAGCTTTAGTTTCATGCATGTGCATTTTAGTCATGTTTGCACTAGCACGTGGACGTTTTGTTTTGGTTTCTGTGTTTGATTTTTGTTTTGTTTTGCGTGTGGCGCATTCTTCTTCTTTTTTCTTTTCTTTTTTTTTTTGAATAAGAAAAACACAAAAAATTTTAAAAAAGAAAAGAAAATTTGAAAAACAAAAAAAGGGAATGGTAACTTTATTACAGCATAATATATGATATTTTTAAACTTGCATGTTGTGATCATGTATAGACATAATTGATAAACTGTAGCATAGTTTCCATTACTTGCTTGGGTTGTTATGGTGTAATCAGTATAGGTGTCTTCATGTACCATTTGCACTGCACATATTATGTTATTGTAAATGGGACTTAACCGCATGTGTGAGATTTGGGATGTCAGTCACTTTTTGGTAAATTGACTTTAAACATGTATTGACTACTTTTAGTAGACCTAAGCTAAAGTATATCCCCTAATAAGTTCAATATCTTAATGTTCTTCTTCGAGGCTATTTGATTCGAGCAATTAAGCCTGTAGGGTGTCTCAAAACCTGGTATCTATGGTCAACTGACTTGGTTTAACCTGCCAAAAGCTCACTACGGGATCATCTTAGTTACTCAGTGGAGAAGGACTTGCATTTAAGATGAAAAATTGATGAGCTTGAAAAATATGAAAGATGTGAAAAATATGATGAGTTTGAAATATGAATATGCTCAAATTTAAAAAAGAAAAGAAAAGAACATCAATTTATAGGTCATACTGTGCTTTATGGTTTGACTTTCATTAGTAGGAGAATACACTTATTGACAGTGATATTTAACATGTCCCTTCTCACAAAATTAAGGTTTGGAGTCTTATTTAGCTTGAATTAGTGACACTTTACACACATGAGTCATTTATACAATTTCTCCATTCAGACCTAAATTGAGTATGTGGGGAGATTTACTACTTGTTAATTATGCGTGTGCGTGCTATCAACTATCTTTTTGGACTATTGTATATTTATGGTTAAAATTGAATTTGAAATTGCACCATTAGTTATTTGTGACAAAAAGTGGGAGATTAGAGAGAATATGCACTAGAGGAACATTGAATGAAATTGAGATTTGCATTTTATGTTTGAGGGGTTATTTGGGGGGAGAGACATAGATACATTTGCTTACTGCATAAAACATTGAGAGTTTGAAGTAAGGGGGAGAACGTCTATTGCATCTGCATTGCATAGCTGTTTGAGTTTTGATATTTTATGATGTTAATGTTTCAAGTGGTGTTTTTGATTGACATTAATGTCATGTCTCAAACTAGCATGCTTATTTGTGTTTATGAGTTTTTGATTTTCTGTATCACGTGATTTACACTAGGTATTGAGTTTTTGATTTCAGGAAACAAGTATACCAAGGAATGCAAGAAGTAGAAGAACTTGAATAACTTGGGTTGTATAGATTTGATAGTTTAGTTTGATGTATTTTATTTTCTTGACTTTATTTGTATGATTTTGTCACAAAATGTCAAAGGGGGAGATTGTTAGGTCCAATGTTGTAATTGGCATATTTGTGAACAAAAAGGTCTTAATTGAACACTTGTAAAAAGTCGTAGACTTGTATACAATTTTGTATAGATGAGTTAGGTTAGGGTTAGAGGTTGAAGGAAAAAATGGAAAACGCGGAGCTGAAATTTCGCTAGCTGCTCGCTGACTCATGCTAGAGTGTAAGAAGCAGAAGAGTATCGCTCGCCTTTCGCCTCGCTATCGCTCGAATGACAATACCTTCGCTTGAGCGAAAGGCTCTCTTGCTCGAGTGACGTATTTATGTGGTCAAACCTAATTTGTGAATTTGAAGAGTCTTACACAGCCCATAACACCTAAGTGTCACCAACTATAAATACAGATATTTGGGATGAATTTCATAAGGTTGTTTAATTGTACTTTCATTGCATAACACATCCACATCATATTTTGAGAGATCTAAGAGCATAATTCTTTGGTGGAAATAAACATATTATTCTTGTGATCTAGCAACCTGGTTTTGGAAAACTTCAAAGGTTTTAATCTAAAACACCGTACTTCTTAACACTTTGAGAAAGGAATTCAAGTACAGGAAGAAGAATATGAATAGATGAGTCCTGGGTATTCACTTGGAAGAGACGTGTGTAAAAGATCGTGAGACTGAGACATCATATTTTGGTAGAAGATTGTGAGTCTGTAAGTACAGCAGATATTGGAAGCAACATGAGGTAGATCAGGAGGTCTAGTGGGGTTGGTTGCACAGTATCTGCGGTAGCATATCGTAAGGCTGGAATGAGCAGCAGATCTTGGAGTTGCAGGGTTTACATCAGCTAGTGGAACTAGTTTGGAATTGAATTGTAACCCACATTATCTATAGTGGAGGTAACTAGCTTGATCCCAGAGTTTTTACCTAGTTGGGTTTCTCCGTCATCAAACTTTGTGTTATTTATTGCTTTCCAAATATTACAAATACGGTAATTCAATTTAGGGAAATTGGATTGTATGCTTAACCATCTAAAAACTAATTAAAAGTGACTTGTTGCTTTAATTAGCGTAATTCTGCATGTAAGTTCGAACTAACCTATAATCTAGATCAATCTAACGGCATCTAGCGAATTCACAAGATCGATGAAAGATACAAACATGGTAAATGCATTAACAAGTGCTAGAAAATTATTGAAATCATATCAAGCATAGATGTATATCTCTATCATCTATCGAACATTATAATATTTATTATACTGTGATTAAATCCTATTATCTCTCTCGATAATAATAAAATCTACTAACAATTTAATTGATGTTCAAACAATTGAAAATAACAATAAAACGATAATAAACATCCAAAATAATTAATTAAAAACTAAAAATATCATAACAAGGGTTTATATCATCCTAACAATGTATAAAACTAGCATAATATATAGAAATTATAAGAAATCATATTTAAGTAGAAAGATATAACCCGATTTTTTGATAAATTAAGAACATGAAGATAAATCTTGAAATTTTAAATCTCTTCAATGATTTCTTAAAGAATCTCCACTCGCAACTTCTCCTCTTTGTCCAAAAATCAAATTTGAATCTTCACTCGTTTGAATTTTTGCAAGTCTCATTCAATTCTCTCACAAAAATTATGAATTTTCGTCATTTGATGATAATACTTGATGAATATTGGAGTATAATATGTATATAAGAGGCGTCTAATATGTATTCTATTATTAGGTATTTTTAGGAGTATAAAATTGGTTGAAAATCAAACCCAAATTAATTTCCAAAAGAGTTTCAATCGAATAAGAAAAGTTGCCTTCGTGAACACATGTTTTTTAGTCTCCGCACAGTCGTCAGTAATTTGGTCATAACCTTCTCTCCCAATATCTGATTGAGGCGATTCAAAGTGAGTTGAAAAATTAACTCAAATGGCTACAAGTTTGCTAGAAATACAATTTTTCCAATTCGATATTCGACTAAAAATTTTAAATATAACTTGTGCGATTATAAATTGATTTTGATATTATTTTGATCATATTTCATTCCTTTTTTAGTTCAATTCCATTCAATTATCTCCTAGCAGTCTCCAAAATATCGTCTTGTGGTCCGAATCAACTATTGAATATTTATAATTTGGTCCTCAAATGTTGGATTTCATCATTTTTTTCACAAATTTTCACTT
Organism: Fraxinus quadrangulata; assembly: GCA_903798255.1. Lineage (NCBI taxonomy): Eukaryota > Viridiplantae > Streptophyta > Magnoliopsida > Lamiales > Oleaceae > Fraxinus > Fraxinus quadrangulata. Next base: position 68,583 of record CAIGRB010112435.1, read on the forward strand.
TGTTCTTTCAATTCCTCGTTCAACCATTGAGTTTTACCTATATAATATAAAATACAATAATTTAGGATATATTTTGTCAAAGAATTACCAAATATCACTATTTTAGGCCCTGGATAAGTGTACTTATCAGTTCAAACCAGCCCATTACTACAACATTTTATAAAGTGGGCAACTTTTACCAATATCCCTATGATCAGGAGTATTTTGAAAACTTCGTATAAACATGGGGTTTGAAAATAAATAAAACAACTTACACATTATAATCATATTTTATACGTTATTCATCAAACCAACATATAGAAACTGGAGAAAAAACTAAAAACGGAGGACACAAACCACACAAAACTATCAACAATCGAAACTTAAAATATTATAAATTTCATAATTATTCAATAAAATGTGTTGGCTGTAGTTTCAGCTCTGAGTTCCAAAATCTAATGTAGAACAAAGAAACAACGTAACAGATTTTTGAACACCATTAAACAAAGGAAAAATTGGGGAAGGAAGAGAGACAGATCTGTTTTTATTTTTTTTTTTCTTTTTCCTTGCTATATAAGGGGACTTTTGACAATACAAAATTGCATTTTAGCCTTCAATTGCTTGACAATATTTCTTTGACTTTTCTGCTAAAAAATATTTTATTTGTTAACATTCTCCCCCGTTTTTCTTGAACTCCAAGTGCTCTTCTTAAATGCTGAAATCTTGATTATATATCGCAAAACTCTTTCTTCCACACCAAAGTGCTTATGGCTTGGACTATTCATGAACTTGAAAGTAAACTTGTTGCATGTATGATATCCGATCTTGTAGCGATAAGATAAAGCAGTTTCCAATCAAACTTCTATAAAGAGTTTTATATACTTTCTTTTCTCCATCATCCTTCATCAATTTCTCATTACAAACAAGTGAATTTTCAACAGTTTTACATCCGAACGCTCTAAATTTTTTAAGAACTTTTTCTACATACTTCATTTGAGAAATAAAACCTCAATTTCTATCTTGATATATTTTCATACCAAAAAAATGATGTAGCAGCCCTAAATCACTCATTTCATATCTTTTAATCATGTCAATTTTGAATTTTTCAATCATTTTCACATTTTTTCAGTAACAACTAATCATCAACATATAATGCATTAACTAGTACATTGGTGCTACCTCGATGTTTCACGTACAATATTGGCCCACTTTTACTTTTAAGAAATGCATGTTGCTGAAAATAGTCATCAATTTGAATATACCAAGCCCTCGATGCTTGTGAATGCCTTTTTTAACTTCCTCCTTTGCAACAAAACCTTGGCGTTGTTCAACATACACATCTTCTTCTATTTCTCTATTTAAAAAGGCTAATTTAACATCAAGTCATACAATAACCAACCTTTATGGGCTGCAAGAGCTATGGGTTCTCTTATTGTATCTAGGCGAGCAACCGGAGCAAAAATTTCATTATAGTCGATTACAAGATATTGTGCATACCTTTTCACAACTACTTTTGCTTTATTTCTCTTGAATGATCCATTTGAATTATGCATTACCTTGTGGACTCTTTTTAATTCGATCACATCTTTAATTTTTGGTCTTTCAACTATTTCCCAAGTTTTTTTTTCTCAATGATTTATGTCTCTTTCTACATTGCTTTTTCCCAACACTCTTCCTACATGGAATCTTAAAAAATTTCATGTTCAACCATACAAAAGTTGCATCTTGCATAAATATCATTCAAATCCCGTATTTTTCTTGGAGTTGAGCTCGGTGATGATAAACGATAATTAGAGGAACTTTATGGTCTGCTTGGTGATAATGGTAATAAGCTTGATTGCCTTGAATTTCTTCATTTTACACATTATCATCGGCTACATTTTGAGGTAAAGTTATCGGGACAATGACATTTCTTTGAACTCGTTAATTTTCCCGATTCCATGTAGCATTGTCATCAAATGGCACATCAAGACTGATGATTACTTTATTGGTCTTCAAATAGCCCTTAGATTGAGCTATAGCCGATGAAAATACACTTTTCACGTGCCTCATCAAACTTGTGCTGCTTCTCTTTTGCTACTTGAACATAGCAAATGCATCCGAACACTTTAAAATGCTTCATCGACGGTTTTCTCCCATTCCAAGCTTCTATTAGTGTTTTGTTCTAACAGACTTTATTGGACATCTATTTGTTAAATAAACAGATGTATAAATCGCTTCAGTCCAAAAAAACTTTTGGAATCTTTTTTCATGTAACATAGCCTCTACCATCTCTATTATAGTCTGATATTTCCTCTCTGATATCCCATTTTGTTGTGTAGTATAGCCAACCTTTAACTATTTTTCAACACCTTCAGCTTGATAAATTTTATCAAATTCTTTTGAAGTGTACTCCTTACCGTTGTCACTTCTCAAAACTTTTATGAAATGCTCACTTTAATTTTCAACAAAAATCTTGAACTTTTTAAAGATTGTAAAAACTATAGATTTTTGTCTCATAAAATAAACTCAAGTCATTCTTGTAAAATCATCCAAAAAAGAAAAGAAAAGAGAATGAAGCACCTATTTTTGGAAGTCAGAGGGTGTATGAATCGAAACATAACAAAAATAAACCAAGTAGAATGAAGTACCTACTTTAGACAATCAATTCATTCAAGTAGTGACCAAGTAATTGAAAGCATTAAATCGATAACACGAGTAAACTTCAATGAAAAACTTGAAAAAAACAACTAATTAATTATCAAAACATAATCTCTAGTTGGTTACATCAAACCCCATATAGGAATTTAGTTCATGACTATAGAATGAGACATAATCAATTGCATAATAAAAAAGATGTAGTGAAGAAGAAAAAGAAAGCTATTTTTTGGTGGTCCGATCGATCCTCTTCTAGATGCTTTCTTGCTTTCTTGGTGATTTCTGCCTTTTGCCCTATTGAATTGACTTTAAAGTGGTTCCAAGGGTTGTATTTATATTATCTTGAAGTCTTGGAAAAGTTGGAGTCGAATTGACATTGAAAAGAAGTCCAAAAGAATTAAAATACCTTCTGCCGCCCAACGATGCCCGATGCCAAAAGAGTGGCCCCACGGCGCTGTGATTTCTCATTTCTCCCGAGACTGGGAGTTCGGGTAGCACCGCAGTGTCATTTTTCTGGTAAAAAAATCAGCACTATATATCTTTCAATATTTTTATCATAATGTTTCCTCCTGATATTTGATTGAGATGATTCAAAAAGCATTGGAAATATGACTCAAAGGACTATAATTTTACTAGAAATAACTCTTTTCTGATTCAAACGTTTACTATGTCAAAAATGGGTCTCAATCTTCGATTAAAAATCAAGAACATATTTGGGCGGTTGAAAATTGATTTGTGAAAATATTTTGATCATATTTCACTCTTTTTTTACTTCAAATTGCATTTGTTGACTCCTAATAATCTTCAATTATCGTTTTGTTGTCCGAATCAATTATTAAAAAGTTTCAATTGAGTACTCAAACTTTGAATTTTACCATTTTTCAATGTTATTCACTTCTTTATTTCAATTTAGCTTCCAAACATCGAATTTCACCTAATCAACATCAACTTCTCCTTGATTTATTCAAACATCACTCTTTTTTCCAAGTTTTGCATCATTCATACCAATAGACCTAATTTATAAAAAAAACATTAAAACATCCTAAAAACTTTTAAAGACAATCAAAATAACTAGCTTAAGAGACATTAAAACAATGAATGAACCACACTCATCAAACACCCCCCAAACTTAATACTTTGTTAGTCCTCGAGCGAACACGTAACAAAAAGATAAGACTAGTGAAACACGCAAACAAACTCACCTAAATAAGTTTAGGCAGATAGCTTACCTTTATGGCTCGTGATTGAAAACATGATATCAAATTCATGAACTATTTCAAAGCTATAATGCAAAAAAATTTCACATATTCAGTGCAAAACGGGTGTGTGTGTGTGTGTGTGTGAAGAATCAAGTGCAACTCTGTACATTCACAAGTTGGTTCAATTCTCGATGTTAAAAGTCAAATATATCATTTCTTCGCTTGTGGGATTCACACACCCATAAACTTGTTTTCTTTTATTCTCTTTCCAATGGTGTACTAAGCTTCATTTCCAATTCCAAATTCTAATTCCACTCAAATTTTGTTTAATCAAAGGTAATGCCAACAATTATGCAATGTAATGATTCTCCTAATTTATGAGTGCTTCTAAGCAATTCAAACACACTAGTTATCTAAGCCCCACAATTATTTCACTATTGCACAATTTGTTTACTTTTTGATATTTTCTTTTTAGCTCAAGATTAACCTCACATTTTTTTCTCTTCTTGACCCATATAACGAGCTTTTATCGGTATCTTCCCGATTTTTAAATAACAAATGGTACCAGGTTTCAAGATACTCTTTCGGACTTATTAACTCGTATAAAAAAGGTATCGGCGTGAGGCATAAAGTCATCAAGTGAAATGCTATTTTTCTTTACAAGAAAAACAAAGATGAAAAATGTTAGATTCCTAGCATATGGTAATCACATAGTTCATACTTGAAGGTTAAAGACACTCTACGTCAATATCTTTTTCAACGTGCACGAAATCACCACAAGTCTAAATCATATCTTGCACCAGCTTGAACATCCCAAATTATGCTATATAAGGTTAAAGATGTGGCGAACAATAGGTTTTGGGATTGAGCATCAAGTTCTTTATTTCAACCTAAGTTACTTTAATCAACCTATTCTTATACAATGCAACACTCAATTCACATGCATAAGCATGTTTCACATGAATAAGCAAAAACTGAAACCAAAACACACAACTTATTCATAATTCAAAACTAATACACGCTCTCAAGTATATACATCATGGCCGGCAAAGCTATCTAACTCACACAAAATAAAAATAACTAAACAATTAGACAATAAATATTTTAACCCCAAACCTAAACTATACATTGTCCCCAATGTGAAATTACATAAAAATGAGGATGACTTTCCTAAGTGAAAATATTGGTTGTCTTTATTGCTATCGGTGCCATTGTTATGCGATGGTGGATTGATGGATGTTGAATGTTGATTCTAGCTTCTTCCCCAAACTCGAGATTTCCTATAAGAAAAGCAAACTCATTAATACTAATAAAAACAATATAAACGGATATCTAAAGATAAGAGATAGAGAAATAGAAAGCATAAGTTGCCTCCGAAGAAGCGATTCTTTAATGTCATTCGCTTGACACTTCCCGACTACTTTAAGTTGGATCTTCAAACAACACTCTTCCCTTCATGTTCTAAAACTTTGTCCTTGGCTTTGAATTCTTCTTCAAAATAGCATGGCCATTAGATTAGGAAACAGCTTTAACTCCGATATTGGTTTCGAAACCTCTTTTGATTTAATAATGTTAGGTGGTGTCAAAGGCTTTTCTATGTAACTCTTTTATTTTATTTTTTCTTATGGTTATGTTTCACGAGCTAAAAGGAAGTCAACAATTTATTTGGTCTCTGTGTAGCTTCCAGCAATAGCAGTGTCAATCTTTGAGTAACTGGTTGTAATGTACTACTCTAGAGGGTTATAAAAAAATGCTCTTTCGAAACTTTTACCCTCCATCGCATCAATTGATTTGACCATGGGGCAAGTGTTGACTTTTTCTTTGCTTGATAGATGTTGAATATTACTTACTCTTTATTAACCCATAATGCCAATGTTCCTCATTGTAAATAAATCAACGCTCTTCCAGTTGCCAAGAAAGGCCAACCAAGAATCAATGGCAATTCTTGATCTTCTTCCATATCTAACACCACAAAGTCCGTCGAAAAGATGAACTGGTCTACATTCAACAATACATCTTCAATGATACATCTGGGGGTATGTGATGAATCTATCAGCTAGTTACAAAGTGGCGTAGTTGGCTTTACTTTTCCAAGACCCAATTTCTTGAATACTGATAGGAACATCAAATTGATGCTAGCTCTAAGGTTACACAATGCCTTATCAAAATTAGAAGTATTAATTGTGCATGGAATAATAAAGCTACTCAGATCCTTTAGTTTATAAGGGAGCTTTTTCTAGAGAGTGGCACTACATTCTTCTGTTAATCTCACCATCTTAAACTCCTCCAGCTTTTTTTACTTTGACATCACTTCCTTCAAAAATTTGGCATGATTAGGCATTTGTACCAACACATTTGCAAAATGAATGTTGATATGGATTTTCTTGAAGACTTTCAAGAATTTTGCAAATTGCTCATCAAACTTCTTCTTCAAGAATCTCTGTGGATATGGTAACAATGGCTTCAAGATTGGTGGATTGTCTAGGAATGAGATTGAGTTAGGCCTAAAAGCCCTCTTTGTTACCTTTGCCTCAACTTTCCGCTATTCAACCAGTTTTTCTTCAGCATGATCCGAAGCAGGTGTAGGAATCAAAGCCTTTGTAGACTTGCACTCTCCAATCTCTTTACCACTTCTCAATGTGATGGTATTGCAATGCTCTCCTAGGTTTACCTTATGTCATTGGAAAATTTTCCCTTCTGTTGGGAGTTTATTACAGTTGCAAGCTGACCAATCTATACCTGAAGATTTTTCACTATGGCCCCCATGTTGGTCATATGAATCTATGTATTGTCTAAGCTTGACTCTCCCTTATTGAACCTCGCCCTAGTATCTGAAATAAAGGTTCTCAAAATGTCATCTAGTGATGGCTTTCCTTCAGAAGCCTAAATATTAAACCCAGGACGAGGTTGCGGCACATTCCTGGAGTTACCATAAGACATATTCTCATGGCTTCTCAACCTTGGATGATAGTTATTTGCTGTGTAGTTTTCTCTTGGTTGAAATTCTGGCCATTCACAAACTAGATTTGTTCATTCTCCATCAAAGTCTCCTGGTATAAAGTAGAAGCAACCATGACAAAAACTGATTTCTGTCGAGTCCTCTGTGAAGTTAATACTGCTATTTAGGTTGTTAGTGATGGCATCTGAGTTGCAAAAGCTGTAATGAGATCCACATCATAGAGACCAGCAACTTTCTTTGCACTTGAACGTTTCATTGGCCATTGATAGCTGTCGGTGAATATTTTATCTAGCAGTGAATATGCAGCATCTGTAGTCTTAAACACCAAAGTATCTCCTACTGTAGCATCAAATTCTGTCCTTGTTTGACAAATCAACCCCATTGTAGAAGATTTCCATTTGCACCAGTTCTGATAACCATAATGAGGGCATCTTCTAAGTAGATCTTTAAATCTTTCCCAAGGCTCATAGAATGGTTCGAAGTTTGTTTATCTGAATTGGCCAACTTCACTCTACAATTGAGCTTCCTTGAAAGTGAGGAAATTTGGTGAGGAATTTCTGAGCTAACTCCTCTCAAGTTGAGATGATCCATATAGCAATGATTAGAACCATACTTTGACTTTATCCAACAAGGAGAAGAAAAATAGATTGATTTTGATAATGTCTTCAGTAATGCCGTTTATCTTCACAATATCGCAGATCTCGAGAAAAGAACTGACATGTATATTTGGATCATCTGTAGGAGTTCTCCCAAACTGATTATGTTCAACCATATGTATCAATCATTGCTTTAGTATGAAGTTATTTATAGCCACTGTCGACGTGCAATACTGGAGTAGTTGTCATTGACAACCGGTTTGACATAATCCCTTATAGCCCGTTGTTGATTATTTTGATTAACTGCCCATGATTCTTGTTCTGCCATTGTTTCACATTCATTTATTTGTAAACCCCTTAGAAAATGGAAAGTACGTTTTGGTTCAGGATCAATGGGTAGTAGTTCGAGATTCCTCGATCTTTACATAAACCTAAAACAAGAACCAAGCAAACTATTTAAAAGTACATAAATCTAAACTAAAACAAAAGTTACTTGGTAATAATATTATTCAAAAAATTTCTTGCATAAATATCATTCAAATCCCGTATTTTTCTTAAATTTAAGCTTGGTGATAATGAACTAGAATTAGAGAAACTTGATATGCTGCTTGGTGATTATGGTATATGCTTGATTGTCTTGCACTTTCTTCATTTTCCACATTATCATCGGCTAAATTTTGAGGTACGACATTTCTTTCAACTTCTTCATTTTTTCTTCTCATAGACAACACATCAAGACTACTTTCTGTTCAAATAGCCTTTGGATTGTGAGTTATAACCAATGAAAATACATTTTTCACCTGCCTCATCAAACTCGGTAAGGCACCACCCTCTTGTGCCAGCAGCCAACTCCGGCGTGTCAGCTTAGTTATCCTCATCAAGCCACTTACTTGATGTCTAGCTTCCCAACTGGTAGACCTTTCCTGTACCGCTTCTCTTTTGGTACTTGAACATAGCAAATGCATCCAAATACTTTCAAATGTTTCATCGACAGTTTTCCCCCATTCCAAGCTTCTATTGTGTTTTGCTCCAACAGACTTTATTGGACATCTATTTGTTATATAAACAGATGTATAAACCCCTTCAGTTCGAAAAACTTTTGGAATCTTTTTTCACGTAACATAGTATTTGTCATGTTTATTACAATCTGATATTTCGTGTCAGATATACCATTTTGTCGTGGAGTATAGCCAACTTTTAACTATTTTTCAACACCTTCGGCTTGGTAAAATTTATCAAATTCTTTTAAATTATAAGCCTTACTATTGTCACTTCTCAAAACTTTTATGAAATGATCATTTTGTTTTTCAACAAAAATCTTGATTTTTTAAATTATTGTTAAAACGATAAATTTTTGTCTCATAAAATAAATTGAAGCCATTATTGTAAAATCATAAAAATGAAAATGAAAATGAAGTACCTATTTTGGAAGTCAGGTGGTGTATGCATCGATCCCCATTATTATTTGTTTTTTATAATGTAAAATATATTACAAGTGTACGGTATCATGTTTTGCAATATAACTGTGGAGTTAGGATGTCAAATTCACAGTGATTTGATATCAAATCAATACTAAATACTATATTTGTGTAGCATTTATTTTATCTAGATGATCAATTTTTAGAATCAATGTTTTTAACTAATCTAACAATGAATGTTGTGGCTAATTTAACAAACGAATGCAAGTTTTAAGCATTTATCAATAAGAGAAATCCTAAAATTATGGTTTCACCTAATTATCGACTAGTTTCTCAATTATCTAGTTGTTTTAAATCAAATTTTCCAAGTTTATAAGTAAGAACCCTAATTTAATTATATTTCCTTTCTTGAGTGATGAGTAAAAACTATTTCTAAAATTTAATTCCAATCTTTCTATTCTAAATCAAATAACTAAGAATTATCAAGTTCGTTGTTCGTATTTGGAGCATGCTTCAAAGATTTTATACTTTCTCTTGAAACATCTAGAACTTAGGCTGTGTTATTCTATAATCATGCCTGAATTTCCCTCTCTTGAATGTCGAGATTTAGACAATCAATTCATTCAATTAGTGGCCAAGTAATTGAAACCATTAAACCAATAATGCAAATAAACTTCAATGGAAAACTTAAAAGAAACAACTAATTAACTATCAAAACATTATCTCTAGTTGGTTACATCAAACCATAGATATAAATTTAGTTTATGACTATAGAAAGAGACAATCAATTTCATAATAAAAAATATGTAGAGAAGAAGAAAGATACAACTATTTTTGGTGGTTGGATGATTCTCTTCAGCACTGCGCATCTTTTACTATTTTTATCATAACGTTTTCTCCTGATATTCAATTGAGACGATTTAAAATACATTGGAAAGATAACTCAAAGGGAAACTTTACTAGAAGTAACTCTTTTCCAATTCGAATGTTTACTATGCCAAAAATAGGTCTTAATATCAAATTAAAAATATGGAACATATTTGTGCGGTTGAAAATTGATTTGTGAAAATATTTTGATCGATGAGACCATATGATGAGAAATTCTAGATTCATTCCAAGAATTTAATACATGAACAAATAAATTCGGTGACATATTTGCAGGAGTTTAAGACATGTTGTGGGATACAATAAGTCATGTAAAAGGTATTATAAAAAATATGGTCAACATGTGAACTTTTAAAAGGTTAATGTCTGTACGTAAAAGTAGAAAAGAAGCCATATTTGGTGCCAAAATAAAAGTTGATGATGGTGGCAGCAGATATATCTTCCTTTCTTTTTGTTTCGGTGACAAGTTATCAAATTTGGAATTTTTTCGATCCCTATACATGATGTATTACAACTCAAAGTTCAACATCTCATTTCACAATGTAATTTTCTTCCTTTATTACTCTGTGGAGCCCTCTTATGGTAGCCTAGTGACGTTCACGTTTTCTTAATTCTTCACTGTTAAATATTTTGTAATGTAGCTACAAGTTGATTTGTGCATATACCCAAGTTTCTATATCACAAAAATTATGAAATGCTATAAGCTACTGCATGGACGAATAAACCTCCACTCAAGTCCTCAATGAGACTAAAACAGTGAATCCATTCTATTAATATGTTAATAATAACCCATATGTAGATAATCACAATGGAGTATATAAAACAAAAAGCAAAATAGACATTCTTACTATGAGGCTTTAGAATATGAAAAGTCTCACAGGACAAATGAAGAACAATTTTTCTAAGACGGTGGGTTCTGTTGCATTTGCTAACTCAAGCAGCCGGAGATCGATATCAAAGAATCGGCTGTAGCTAAAACTTCATTTGCTCCCCGCTCTTTCTGTAATGTCCTTTAAAGTTGCTTTAACTTATCTAGTGAAAACCTTCATCGCCTCACCTCACGTCAAATTGAATGAAATGAGGAAATTGGGATTCTGGGTTTGGGAAATCAGAAATGAGAATTGATTTGTTCATTTATTTTTTTTCATCACTCATTATATATAACAAATTGAAAAATTAATTTGTAAAAACTAAAACTAAATTAAACGGGGCGCGGTGGGGCAGGGACTTCGTTACACTACCCCGCCCAGGGTTGAAGTTTCCCGCCCCGAATACAATTAAGAGGGTAATTCCTACCTCGTTTGGGATGAGGCTTCCCGGGTATCGAATTTAATGAGGGTGTTTTGCCATCCCTAGTGTGAGGTGAGGCCGTCTTAAAGAAAATTGTTCAAATGTTGAAATTTTTTGAACACTTATGCAACCCAAGAATAGTCCAGAGTCAAAATTTTTTGAACACTTGGGTCGAGCCCTATTTTAGAGTGTCGACTCAAGGTCGAGCCACCCCGTGTAGCTTGATAAGCTACATGGGCCGGCCAGTGACGAGCCGAGCCTTAAAAAAAATTGAAATTTGTAAAAATTAAAAAATAAATAGGCAGCTGTAATTGCAGGCAGCTAAAATTACAACTGTTTGCAACCATGCTGTTTATATTTATAAAAACAAGCCGACTCAGCTCGACTCGCTAAGGCCCTAGCCAAAGCTCGGGTCGAGCATAAATTTTTTGGCCAAGCTTTTGATCGGCTCGAGCCCGAGCTTTGAGGTTTGGTGCGGTTCGGCTTGTTGACACCCCTAGCACTATTGTAAGGTAATATTATCTTAAGGAGAGTGTTTTCACTTGCTTTAGATTTCGTTCTTCAATTTCTTTTATTTATCTTACCTTCTTTCTTTTTATTTTTAGAGTTTAATTACACTCCTACAAATTAAACTTAAATATTTTTTTGTCTAAACAACCATTTCAATATATTAACTACCAATAACAGGTTCACTGGAATTGTTGTTTCTTTACTGCCTGCAACAGTCCCCCTGTTGCTAGTTGGCATTTTATTGATATTACATCCAAAAGTTGAATGCTCGAGCATCTATTACATATTTCAAAACTTAGGAACATGTTCATAAATAACCTGCTGGCCTCACAATTTTCGTGTTGGCAATTTCAATCGAACAGACCTAATGAGCTCTTTCGATACATCAACTTCAGCTAGTACTCTTACATATAAGAGTTTGCCCTATGTTGATGTATGCTTGTCGGTAAAAATGGGTTTGCCCACCTTTGATACAATCTTTCCAAGATCAATTGGATTTCAGCAATCTAACGACAACCTGGTAAAGTTATCCAAATCGACAAAGTGCATATTTCTTTATCATCAAATTCTAAGCAGTGGGGCATAATTTTTAGAATTAATAGCCTTCCAAAATTGGATTAAGGGGCCCCATCAAGCATACTAATATTATTCCCATTAACGTACTTGAAAATCAGCTAACCACTATCATGGGCAAAGTAATGATAGTTAACATTCCAAGAATCACATATTTGTAGGAGGGCTATTTTGCCTGGAAAACGTCCAGCAAAGTAACCAACTAAACAGTAGCCCCAAGCATCTTTTGTTGGAGATATTACATCGATAATGTTCATATTATATTCATATCATGAAGTCGAACCATAATTCGACTTATCAAAATAGTTGAGTAGACGGCGTAATGATTTACCGAATTAATATAAATTTATGACTTTCCACTTTTGAATGAAAGCAATCAAACCTTGCAATATAAACATATAAATAAGGTTAACAATATTCTGAAATCAAACATAAATGAAATCAGAAATGAGAAAGATAAGGAAACAAGAGATGCAAGTGATGCGATTGGCCGAGGTAAGTATTGAACACTTCGTCCTTATGAAGGATTTGCCCCGCATCAGTGCTAACGGTTTCAAACAACCATCTCCCAAGATACAACGACCACGTTAAGCCATAGTAACACTCCAAATGGCTTAAACCAACGAACTCAAACGAAATTCTCCCTTTTCCAAACTATGAATTTTATGCAAAGAAACCATTTTTTATGAAGTGTTTTATAAAACATAAAATGAAAAGAATGATATGGAATGAGAAACAAACGTCCAAGGGGTCCTATACATAGAGCATGAAGGGTTATAGGCGAAGGAATACACCTAAAACTCGGCAATTTTCATGAAAGGTTGCAATCCAACCTGTCGCTTGCTTATGGCTGAATCATCGCTCGAGCGACAATAGCAGAGAGTCTGTCGCTCGCCTGGCGCTGGACTGTTGCTCGAGCAACAGCCTTACATGCTGAATTCCAATTTTCCTTCAAACTTTGGATCACTTTTTCATTCATCCAAAATTGATTTTGAGATTCCAAATATACTACGATGATCTATTCGACGAGTAGAACAAGTTAGTCTATTGCATTTGTAATTTAACTATCGGATCGAGTCCGAGTATTTGGTCAAAGTTGACACAAAGTCACTTTTTCATATCTTACAACCAAATTCCAACAATCACCCACATAAATGGAAATTCCACATATGCAAATGATAATGCAGACACTAGTGAAGAGAGAGTGAAAAAACATTACATCAGGTCGGGTAGTTTCTAGCATTAAACCTTCCTCAGTGAAATACTATCGGACTTACTTGGCTAATTGGTGAGCATAACGTCTTGAACTATTCAACTGTTAGTGTAAGTCAAGACAATAATACTCACACAATATCTTTCCTAAATCGTTCATGCTTCTCATGCTTTTGTTCATTTTGGCCCTTAACAACTCTTGGGTTTCATAAGTATTTAGAAAATTGTAGTATCGAATAATTCTCATTGAAGCGACCCCACTTCACACTTATATAGGTAACCTCCTATTAAGAGTATTCTGGCTTACTCCACTTGACTTAATCAAGATATAGGAATTATTAAAAGAGTATCTTAACCTTTAATCATTCTACATAAAGAACTTTAATATTATAGGAATGAGTTAGGAAATAATTTCCTAAGCTCTTCGTGGAATCTTCATAACTTAGTTGAAACCAAGATCTTGAGATCTCCAGTCAACAAAGTAGGGTTACCATTATAAAGACTCTTACATAATAGACTTAGTCTCATTCCTTTCGAAATGCAGTATACTTGATCTCTTGGTAAATTTCTTAAAGGTACCATGAGTTTAAACCATTGAGATCTACTACTTGTGGTATTTGTCTACAACATATATGTCTAGATTTACTATTACATGTGACTTAATATCTTACTAAGTATAACTAGCCAACGATCGATTCATTTAATAGATACAAATTGTCAACAACTAAGAAATCATATTATGAAGATACATGTTTTTCACTAGCTTTATCTATAGCTTTATCACTGGTAAATCATATTTACTATTGGATTTCAGAATCATGGATATTCAACATTGAACTATTACAATGCGTTTATGAATATTCTTCAAATATTCCAATTTGTATATCCAAACAAACTGCCATAATTGGCTTTCAACCCATTTCATCTACTTTAGATTGAGTGTATATCATCTTTATAATTAGTATAAGGATTTCCTACCTTTTTGCTTTCATCGATATCTTTATATGAATCTAAGGTATAGGGAATTGTAACTTTTAAACTAAGTCACCTCCACAATTCCTTAATTAAGAATACATATACAATCTAGTAATGATGCATTTCACAAGTTTTGAACTTTCTATATTAGTTCGCAAACATTAATATTAACCTCCACATTTTTGGGTTATACTTGAACTTAGAGTTCAACAACTCTTTCACATTTCAATTCATTTATCAAATAGATAATATCCATATCGAATGTTTCGAGAAAGTCTAAATACTTTCAAAATAGTGGTCATCAATTCACAATTTATTTCAATTGAAATTGCATACAATGTACTTCAATCCAACTACATTTTGATCACATAAACCAAAAATACTATTCCAAGCATAAACCAACTTATTGGTTCCATGCATTTTAGTGTAGTATAGTACCAACAATGAAGATGGTTAAGCATCTTGATTCACAAGAATTGCAACTTCTCCAAACATATGCAATTTATCGAATTTGTGACATTTCACGTTATAGAATTGTTTCATGTCAAATCATGGGGTACCAATTCACCTTATTTATTATATTCCAACTTGAATGAATAAATCAAACATAGGTTGAAAAGTTATGTTCTCAAAAGACGCAACTCTACAAATGACACACCTTTTGGAATTAATCTCTATGAAGAGGCACATCAATTGGAAAATAATCATACAAAAATTCATAATCTTTCATATGAAAAGACACATTTTTTCATCTAAATTGATTCCAGAATATTTCTGTATAATTTTCCAACAATTTCAAGTAATTAAGCGGCTTAATTTTAATTACTTAAATAATGATTTCCACTTTAATTAACTTATAACAAAATCATATTTTTTCATACTCTTATGTAAATATAATTTTGCATAAATCATCTCACTTAATTTCATCAAATTAATTGAGGCCATCATCATCAAGAGATAAAATCAACCAACTAGTTTACCATCTCATTTTTCATATTTCAATAAAAGGAATAGTCATGAAAGTTCATATACTTTCAACAATTAGTTAGAATTCTTCCAACATTTATATATGTATAATGGTATCAATTTCTGTTATGAAAACAAAAATTCATCACATTCAAAATGAAGATGAATATGCTTATTCCAAACCTTTATACATCCATTGTATAAATTTATTTTATCCATAAGAATGTCAAAGTCTAGTGGAAATCTTATGCACTTCCGTATTATAAGAGATATTGAGATCTCATTATCACTACATGAATTATCACTACTACAACTTAGCTAAACAATGGCTGAAACCTGCACCACACACTTCCAAAACCGATAGAAATTGCACACAGATGAAAGATGGTCACCCACGTGTTCTACCACTAATGGTCATTGGGATGAGTACAACTATTTACACAAAGAAATGTCCACATAAGGTAAAACAAGACCAAAGTTATGCGTTATCTTGAGTCTCAAATAAGTTGCATTTTGAGACACCCAATTTTGAGAATATTTTATTATCACTATTCTTTTCATGTATCATTTCAAGTAAGCACCTATTCACATGCTATTCACCATATTTTAAGAAAATAAATAGACACAATGCTTTGAAAATAAACTGCCTTGGCATGAAGACAAAAGAACTCATGCCTTTTCATAATTAAATTTGTTGAAAGTCAATCGACACGTGAACGAATAAGACTTAATCAAAATAACACCTAATGGAGCATAACCGTTAAAATGACAATTCTTATATGTAATCCATATTTTAAATTTTAGACGAACATTAAATAATTCAAAAAATTTAAATCTCACACATGCATACACGTACCATATTATAGCTTGGCATATAAAATAAATTGTATATATTACCAAGTCATATAATCAAGTTGCATACAAATTATATAATAGAATATAAACGCACAAGAAAACAAAATCCATCTTAAAATTGTTAGGGATATTATACCGATAATGTGCATATTATACTCATATCAATACGTACCGTTTTATGCTCATGAAATCAAAACATAGTTGAGAAGACGATGTAATGATTTACCGAATTAATATGAATTCATCACTTTTCAATTTTGTATGAAAGCATGCCATTCTTCAATCAAACCTTGTAATATAAACATATAAATAACGTTAACAATATTCTGAAATCAAACATAAATGAAATCAGAAATGAGAAAGATAAGGAAAGAAGAGATGCGATTCGCCGAAGCAAGTGTTCAGCACTTTGTCCTTAAGATGGATTTGCCCCGCATCAATGTAAACAATTTCCAACAACCATTTTTCAAGATACAACGACCACGTCAAGCCATAGTAACACTCCAAATGGCTTAAACCAATGAACTTGAATGGAATTACCTCTTTTCCAAACTATGAATTTTATGCAAAGAAACTACTTTTTTATGAAGTGTTTTATAAAATATAAAATGAAAAGAATGATATGGAATGACAAATAAACGTCCAAGTGGTCCAATACATAGAGCATGAAGGGTTCTGGGTGAAAGAAAACACCCAAAACTCAGTAATTTTCATGAAAGGTTGCAACCCAACCTGCTGCTTGCCTATTGTTGGATCATCGCTCAAGGGACAATAGCAAAGAGTCTGTTGCTCGCCTGCCCCTGGATAGTCGCTCGTGCGACGGCCTTACATGCTGAATTTCAATTTTTCTTCAAACTTTGGACCACAATTTTTCATTCATCCGGAATTGATTTTGAGATTCCAAATATACCACGATGATCTGCTCGACGAGTAGAACAAATTAATCTATTTACATTTGTAATTTGACCATCGGATCAAGTCCGAATATTTGGCCAAAGTTGACACGAAATCACTTTTCATGGTTTATACTTGACCAAAATTTCAATCTTAAAACCAAATTCTAACACCTCCAAAGTCATCTACAACTTTTTCCTCCAAAATGACTTCATCCGGAAGGTCATCAAAGGTTTGGAGCTTCATTCCTTCATCGTATTTTATATTATCTTTGAAGAAATTTACCCAAGAAGTTTTAGGTGGGTCATTCTGTTTTCCTTGGCCAGGAACTTGAGAATTTACAGCCGACTCCCCAGAATCTGCATCTTCATCCCCAGATTCTGTGTTTACTTCTTCTTCTTCAGGTTCTGAGCTCGCCTTATCAAATTATGTGTCTTCATCTCCCAGTTCTCCAAACCGAGAACAGGCTGGACGGTGAGCAGGCTATTGAAGAAACGGGACATGAGCTGGACGGCAAGCAGGCTGTTGAAGAACTTGTTGCGGCAAGCAGGCAGTGAAAAACACAAGCAGGCCAAAGTGATAAAATCTGGAACTGTTGGCCGTTTTTAAACAACCGAGACCGAGCTGAAGACTTGAAGAAATGGCCGAACCTTAACCAGAAACCTGTGCTAAACCACGGCTAAAACCCGGCTGAAATTCAACCAAAAGCTGGACAGGCGAGCAGGCTGTTGAAGAACAATGTTTATATAACTTGAACTTCTAGCAAAACAATTCTTAAACTAGCATATGTTGTATGGAATAAGCCTATACGTAGTGTAAAACAGGCTGGATTCGAAAGACGAAAAGAGTGTGCAAGTATTTGAATTTTGGCTAGCAAAATTCAAAAAATTTTGAACTTTTTACCAAAACGGGTAAGCCCCTTTTCTAGAGCCATTATCATGAGAAAAAAGTATTTTGAATAGTGATATTTTAAAAAATGTGGAATTAAAAAGTAGAAAAAAATTTGGATGTAGGTACGAAATATTTTATTGTATAAATATATGGTTAAAAATAAGTACGAGAATTAAAGAATTTTAAAATAATAATTGTCAAACAAGGCTCAAGAATATACAACAAAAAAATAGATGACTATGCTGGATTCCTGCAAAAGTAGCTTGAACAATACAAAATTTTCAAGAATAGGAGGGAGAAAATTTTGAAATCACCAAGCCTAAGTTCACAAAACCTTACGAACTTTTTTTTAAGTGATAACTTCTGTGGATTTCGTGATCTTTTTATGGATTTATATGTAATTAATGGAAATCATAGACTTTTATTGTAGAGCTTTTATAGAGTTTTGTATAATTAAAAATAGTTTTGTAAACTTTCATTTAAAATAAAATTCACGTGGATTTAGAACGATAGTGTGATAGTTCCCACATTTCTCTTTCCCCTCTTCATCTAAAAAATATTTTTAAAGAATAAAAATATAAGTCGCCTTAATTTAAATATTTTTAATCAATATGACGTACCTAAAGAAATCAATATATTTAAATTTAATTTTTTATATACAATCTTATAATATTTAATTACAAATAGATATTTTACATAAAAAATGATGAAAAAAGAAAAAAAAAAGTTATAAGAATCTTTTGTTACAATTTAATTTTTTCATAGAAAATAAAAATAACCTATAAGAGAGAGAGAGAGAGAGAGAGAGAGAGAAAATAGAAACTAATACAATCAATAGAAAAAATAAAATTTAATTATTTCTAATTTGTGTAAGTATTTTCCCAGCTCCTACATTTGTATGATGAAGCTAGAGGCTTTAGAAATGT
>CAIGRB010112435.1:87775-138634 GCA_903798255.1 Fraxinus quadrangulata
AGGGCATCGCATAAACACCTACAAAAAAATATAAGCATAAATTTTTTTAGAGGCAAAATTAAAAATTTGAATTTATTTTTCATATATTATTTAGATCTATAAAATAAAGTAAAAAATAGGACCAAAGTTTTTTAAAAGAAGATTTTTATAAAACCTATAAATGATTCATTAAATAGATATAAGTTATTGCAAATAAGTAATACTAAAACACTTCATATTTAAGTGGTGAGAAATTTATTATTTTCCTTAGAGCTCCAAGGTTCAATTCCCTTGAACCCAAAAGTTTTGTAAGAGAATTTCGAAACTCAATCAAACAAGTCAACCAGGACGGGTAAATCGCCGGTTAACTCGATCAAAACCCGATTTTAATAGAGCTAAGTATGTTTTTATCAAATTATTCTGCACAGCCTGGTCAAGGGCTCTGGCCGCCGATTTTCCAATCCAACTGGCCAGGACGGAACGGGTTTTATAACCATGCTTTGATGTCTCAATATGACACATGGGCCTTATGCCAATAGTGAGAAATTCAAGATACTCAACATGGATGCACCCACAATACCATGTAGGGCGGCCCAAGGCTATTGTGTATCTTTTCAATTGATTATATTTAGGGTCTGTTTGATACAAATTAAAATCAGATTTTAATCTAAATATAAATCAAATAATCAATATTAATCACATTTTTCATGGGTCCTACAATTTTTCAAACATACATTTCAAAACTTCTATCGTAATCTACTAAAAATCTAATTTTAATCTCCACCAAACATTCTCTTGGTTTTTATGATTTTATTTAAAGTGCAAATTTATGAAAAAATCTCTTTGGTAAGTGGGAAAATATTTATTATTCAAGTATGTTTGATTGGTATGAAAATATACAACATTAGTCAGTCAAAAAGTACAAATTTAGATTAGGAATGCTACAACATTAGTCAGTCAAAAAGTTCACAAGCATTGTTTCCACAACGAATAAAGTAATTTGAAACTAATATAGTTTTTGGACACAATTGATGTCTCAATGATTCGAAAAGCATTATAATCTGTTAATTTAGTTAAGTTTGTCTTAATCTTCAAATTTGTAGCAACAACTTGTTCTAGTGTCAGTTCCACAAAATTGTGCAAACATTATTTTAGTAGATTTATTAGCGTCCTCCATTTTTGGAATGAAAATCAATAGTGGAATATCGTACATCATTGCAATTGCCTTTTTAACAAAACCATTCACATTAGTGCCCCCGATGACAATAGGAATCAACATTTAAAATAACGAATAATGATAAGTATATTTTATGCACTTATTTAAGTCATTAAGTATAGACATTTAGGAGTACTTTTGATGAACTATAATTTAATATCTTATATATATACTGTTTCTTAGATAAAAATCAATGATTGAAAGTGAATTTGGAAAAAAATGAACAAAAATGACAAAATATGAGAATTTTCAAAGTTCAAGAACTAAATTTTAAATAATCAATAGTTGATTCGGACCAAGAACGTGATTGAAGGCTGGACAAAATTAATTGGATATAATTGAAAGACAAATGAAAGAAATTGCACGAAAAAAATCCTCAAACTGAACCATAAGAAAAGTCATAAAGGGGTGCGATCGCACCCCATGAAGATCAATAATTCAGTATTCTTTGAGAAAAATCAATGAATATTTGGTTTCTAAATTTATGATATTTTTGTGAATCAATGTGTTTTTAGGCTCTTCTTGAGTTCACATTAATTTCATGCTTCGTGCTACATCAGTTGCTATCAGAGCCCAATTACATTATTGACAAAATGTGTTGGTGTTCATGGAACTCAATATCGAAATTCCATTTCGAGGCGAAACATTTTCTACTCATTTTAATAATTCGAAGGTGGAAGAATATTTAGATTTCAGTTATGTTGGTCTCCCTAATCTTCGACGAGAAATTGAAGAATTTGTGAATTTGGGTAATAACAGTTACGACGGTTCATCAATTTTCAATGAGACAATTGGCATCGAGATTCTTACGGAGTCATGAGAGAAATTTCAAGCCAATTCTCAAGGCATTCAATTACTAGCAAACAACGATGAAAATTTCAAACATCCACTATTGTTCGTTTCACGAAATATTCTTGATCTAAGGTCGTACAAAGTTTATTTAGAAGCACAACTCTTGCTGTACTTCTGCAAAACAGTAGTAACAATTTCGCGAAAGCTTCTCATGAGATTTTGGAGTACGAGGCTTCTACATGTCATTTTCAGAAATGTTTAATCTCCATTGCCACCAAATTCATGATTTAATATGTCCCATGTTTCCAAAAAGGAATGTGATGCAACTAGAGCAGCAAATCCTTTGCTCTTGCTTTTGGAAGTGAAATAATTTGGATGAAGATACAGCACAAGATTCTAAGATTCAAAGATTCAAGGATGAATCTTAGTCAATTAAAGGAGAATAATGAACATCGAGTGCGATTGGTTTCAAATTAATTTATGCAATTTTATCTATGTTTTATATTTTATTTACAAGAGTTTTTAATTATCTTTTAATTAGCCCCCGTTTGAGCCACTTTAAAATTTTCATTTTAATTATTCTACTAATCTTCAACCACACATTCTTCATCAATCCACTATTTCAAAATATATTTTTTTTAAAATAATGTGGATCAAACACACCAGTATTTCGTTAGTAAATAATTTGGAAATCGATTTCGATTAGAGCTTTTTAATTTTTATAATTATCTAGAATTTAGTTATTATATAGAATCTAGCTATTATTTAAATTTTGTCATTATTATATTTTAGTTGTCGTTATTACTTTAAATAAGAGTTTTAAACCTTACTCAAAGACATTGAATTTTGAATGAAATAAATGCATTGAGAAATTTTCTTCCAACACTGGATCTCTTCCAGTTTGTTGGTCCTGAATCAGTATTCATTAGATTCATAGATTTTTTTTGGTTAAGATCAATAATTCATTATTCTTGGCGAAGAATCAACAAATATTTGATTCCTAAATTCATAGTATTCTTTGTGAATCAACGTGTTTTAGGCTTATTCTTCTGTTCACACATATTAACCGCTTTGCGCTCCATCATATAAGCATTTTTGTCTGGAACCATCCGAGCTAGAAATAGCGAGTACAACTCAATTCTTGTTAAAGTTGCATCGATTCGTGGTCTTAGAATCGAACAACAAAAAAATTCTTATCCGGTTCAACTTAATTTTATTCAGCTAAAATTCAATTGCCTCCATTTGGCTAATTTAATATGATTTATAATTATTCAAACTTCATTTTCAATCAAAATTTTCACTTATTCATAACTCATTTTAATTATCTATAAATCAAACTATAATATACAAGGTTCGACCCAACAAACACCTAGATGGAGATGAAAAGTGTATAACTTGCAACAAGTCACAAATTATCAAATCTAGATAATTTAAAATCATGCAATCATGCAAACACTAAAAGCATAAAGTAAATAACATCAAGATATGTTTACAAAGAAAAAACACATACAGAACTCTTAAAGAGAAAAAAAAAAAAAAAAAAAAAAAAAAAACTCCAAGCACACATGCGAGCAAATAATCCACTAGAAAAGATTGATCTTACAAAATTGATCTAGACGCAACTAAACTTTAGAAGACTTTAATTTCCAACTTGAAATCTCCAAAGAACTTCTTGGTTGTACGCTCTAGTGCTAGCTCTAGAACCTTTGGACTTATTTCCCCCTCGTGCATCATTAAGACCGAACTTGTTCTTCACTAACCGAAACTCTGGTCACCTCTTATGATTTTCAGAACTCTGAAGGATATTTGGTAGATGATTTATTGATGTTTTTATTTTGTGATTGAGGTAAGAGAATAATGGTAATCAATGTGTGTTGTTCAATATGATCTTTTCTTTGATGAATTTTTGTTCAACACACAATAGAGATAGATTTTCATTGAGCACATATAGTATTAGAAAGTTATGGATTGTTTAATATTGTAAAAATGTTGAAAATTACGAACTAAGATTTAACTTAGTAAATAGGCCGCTCAAGCACCCCTTGGACGGTTAGCGGGCACTAAGCTTCTGTAAAAACCGCTTGAGTGCTCAAGTGGCGTTCTTCGAGCGCTTTTGAACATTATTTGATCTTCTTGATCCCTTCCAAAGATACACCCAACACTCGACAATTCAACCCTAATTATAAATCAATTAAATGACATTTTGAACGCGGAACTTGCCAAGACTTTTAGATCTAAAATTGCTTCTTTTTTTTTTGCCAAACTCAATGAAAAAATGCCAACTGTTCCCTCCGTAAAAACCCTGGAAGTTTTTTCCTATACAAGTAGCATGGCTCTTTTGAAGAATGTCCAGACTTGACATATTTGCATATTATTTGAGCTCCATTGTAATGAGGTTTTTGGAAAAATGTAATTTGAATAGTAACTTTTGAAAAATGTATAGTTAAAAAGTAAGAAAAAATTGTGAATTTACTTGAAATATTATTTTATTGAAAAATGTAGCATTGAAAATGAATTTTGAAAAAAAAAAATATATATATTTGATTTAATGGAACCCAAATAAGGGCTTGGTCTGAAATACTTTTTTGACCTTGAGTATTGTGTGTTTCAATCGTGGTACATGTACGTTATGAGTTATACCCTATTTGACACACATTTTTTCGAAATACATTTTTTCAAAGCTCATTTCCAATCGTACCGTTTCTCTCGAAAATCTCTAACAATTAAAAGAAGGTTCAGACGATCTTGTAAGGAACAAACCTCTCGAAATAAAGTCCCAATGAGATGTGCTTTATACGATTTACAAGAAACAAAACGCCTCCAAGGAGCACAAGCACTTAAGTAAATTGAAAATTTTAACGAGAAAAATAAAGGAATGAAATTACATAATTCTCTGTTTGAGAGTTGATTGATCGGGCTCCTTCCTTCTATGTCTTCTTTTTATTTTATACTCATTTTGACAGTTTTCCTTGTAAAACCGTTTGAAAATTGCTTATCGCCCTATAACTACCAATTTTCTTCATGATGATGACTTATCAAAGAACTACTATTTTAACCGCTACCATTACTCCAACTATTTAACTGCTTGCAACCGAGATTCTTGGATCGTGAAATATAATAAGATTGCCCATTAACTGCTTTAATAACCGTCGTTTTAAATACCAAATATGACTCTATGCTCGCTCATATCTTGAGCGTCTCACATGTTCGAGCGACGAGGGTTCTTTGTCATTTAGACGTCTTGGGACTTGAGCGACAACGAGCCTCCATTATTTGGGCGTATAACAGGCTTGGACGATGATGAACTTCCATTGTATAACTCCGTCTTTGAATTTTCACATGATTTTGTTTGGATCATTTTTTGAATTTTTTAGCTGGGCTTCACTCTATGGACAATTTAATTGGACATTATTATTTTTGTATGTCAGCACGTACATTCTTTTATAAAATATAATATTTTCCATCACATCAATAAATTTTTATTACTTTTTAATCACATATTTTTAATAATATCATTATTTAAATTATATTTTTTTCTCAATAATATCCATCAGTCATTAATCTGTATCATTGATTTTAAAAACATATTCCATCAGTGACTATATTTCTTCGTGAGTGTCAATGTTCTTGTCAAGCCGGATCTTACATCCAGCTTTATTCCTGTGTTTTTGGCACCATCGAAAGTTATTTATCTTTGAAAAGCCATTACTGGCTTTCTGGCTTCTGTTTTCTTCTGGCGGGAAGTAGCTTGCTTCCACTGAACCCACCGTCAGAAAATACCCCTACTGCTTTGCCTTTTCCCCACACCCTACAGCAATTTCCTGTCTAAAATTTCTCACACAATTCGAAAAATGTATTGGATAACTGCAAAAAACGTCGTCGTTCTAGTTCCCCGCTGGCGCTCTCTCTCCCTGCTCTCTAGCCTTCCTTTTCACCACCGCCACAGCTTCTTCTCGTCTTCCTCCGCCCCCTTATGGTAACTGAAGCTCTCTCTCTCTCTCTCTCTCTCTCTCTCTCTCTCTATGTTCGTGTTTAGAAAATGTGTAAAATACAACCTGTGTTTCATAAGGGACCACAATGTTTGATTTTTTTTTTTTGTACATAAATTTTTTAATGGGTTTTCTATACGAATAAGAAGCTTGAAACGCCGTTTTTCCAGTCGAGCCTTCTGTGTCATGAAATCACAATGTTTATTATTTGTGACTATTCATGCTTAAAAGATTAAGCATTTTTTTAAGAACAATGTGGATCCTATAATCTTATGTTCTCCATGCGACATACAATATCTTATTCTTTTTGATTTGTTGGGGTTTCTTTAAGAAGCTTGAAAGACTATATTTTTCGATTTACTTTATATGTTTGGGTATTTTCACTTAGATTATACATGTTTCCTATTGAGCCTTATCAATGTCGTGAATTCGTAATGTTCATTATCTGTGGCTATTCTTGCTATGTTCTTTAAAGATTCATGTTTTGTTTTGTCTCTTTTGGTATGCTTTTCTTTATAAAGAAAGAAGTATAAGAGATTCTAATTTTGTTTCTTGAACATAATGTGTTTTCACTAGGCATTTAAGATGTGAATGAAGGAAAAAGTAAAAGATATTGATTTAGTTATTAGCATTTTCGTATGGGTTCATTTCTCTTTTCTATATTAAAATCCTTTACGTATTTAAAACATTTGATTTTTCAATGAAACAAAATCTAGTTGTGTTTATTTTTATTTTTTTATATTTGCAGAACGAGTTCCTCAAAAGACATTTTTAGTTTTGAGTTTATTTTGATTAAAGAAAAAAACTGAGGAAATCATTTTTCTATATTTTTTTCTTGACCTTTTGTATTCACTCACCAAAACTGGAAAATTCTATTTCTTTTAGTCTCTAAAATCTGAGCATGAATCTGTTTGTTTCACTAATTAGAAGCAATTCAGAAGCTTACTCAATTAACTCTATCAAATCCTTTCATGAAGGAGAGGTGAAACATTGGTCGGTGGAAATTGGTGGCCTCATAGTATGGAATAATTTATCTACTAATTTATCCATGGCTGAACATTTAAAAGAGAATGTACACTACCTTCTTTATGTGAAAAAATAGCTCGGATTAATGAATGGGGACATATAGTTAAAAGAAAAGTTTGAAACTCTCACCTACTTGGGGCCTGGGACATTTTCCAGTTTATGGAAACTTTATGATCTGTGATGCTCTTGACATATTTCTTGTACTTCTCATTCCTTGTCTTTCGTGAGAAGCTGGAGTCGTAACAATAACTTTTAGAAGCTATGTTCCCCATCTTATGTATCATTTAGCTTCTTGCAATGTAACTGAAAAATAGTACATGAAGATGAGAAGTTTAATATTAAATTTGTCCCAAAGGAAGCAGTGTGTTTTGAGGTTCACCAAGGAATGTCTTATGCTTTAGGAAAAAATCCTACTTCTTATTACATAAAATGCAGTTGTGGTATATACTGAGTCCTCTTTTTGTTCTTATCACCTTTCAATTAGATATTTGGCAGTTCTTTGCTTTCAATTATTTCCTTCCTAGAAATGTCGTAATGAATTAATGTCTAACTTCTAGCATTTACTGTTCCTTTCCAACAGTATTAGGCAGTCCGAGCGCATTTTGTGTGTCAAAGAAAGAAAATATTTTACCAGAACTACTAAGAAACAGAAACAATTGAAAAATGTCCTGGAGGAGAAAGATTATGCTCACATTATGTGGTGGAAGGAGGTGAGATACATTACTGTGTTTGGCTGACTTTCCGATATAAAATATATATTATGTAATCACAGCTTATTGTTGGCATGGTCTTGTTAACAATTTCATGCTATTCTTATATGAGTATGATTTTATGTTTCAGCGAATTCAGAAGTGCAGAAAGCCTTCTTCTGTTCTACTGGTTAAGAGGCTTACATATTCTAATCTTCTGGGAATTGATACTAGCTTAAGGAATGGGAGGTAATATCTTAAAGGTTACATGATTAGCAGCAAAACTTTCTGTCGTGATTTTAATATTTTAATTAAGTGATACTACATTTTACAAGTCTTAACGACACCAAAATATGTCATCCTGATTCAGTTTGATAATATCTCTATGCTATCATTGATAAGATGAAAGGTGTATGTCATTTAGGCGATCTTGTATGATTGCATGGGTTGCAGAGTACAGATGACAACTTATTGGTTGGTGTGTGTGTGTGTGTGTGTGTGTGTGTATATATATCTATATAGCTTTAAAGAAGATATTCTTGATTGATTCTGGGAACGTCTTGTATGTATAGGTTTCACGTATGTAGTTTTCCTTTCTACTTATAAGTCAAAAGACTGCTTTTGTAATTTGTTATGTTGAAATATTATTTACAGCATTTTCTCTTCTTGGAACCTTCACTGTCTGAGGCAAGATACTTTTTGGTTCATTTGATGTCTTTGCTCTCTTTTCTCTCAGAATACTAGATTGTGTTTTTGTAGCATTGCATTTATAATATATTCCTGAATGGTTGTTTTATATTGCCATAAAGTCAAATTGTGTTTTCACATGCATCTGATTTCAATTTTATATGAATGTGCATGTGTTGTAATTATGAATACCGATTATCTGAGTAACTTCTTTTCTTCTATGCATGTTACAGTCTTAAAGAAGGAACTCTTAATTGGGAAATGGTGCAATTCAAGTCACAATTTCCACGTGAGGTTTTATTATGCAGAGTATGTTATGTGGCTCCTCTCCTCCCCTTATTTTTTTAATTTTTTTGTTCATTTTACTCATTGACTTTTGAAATATAAATGTCATATGTATATATTTTCAAATACACCCACAGCTTGATTAAAAAATAGTGGCCAGATCTGCTTCATCTTGCCACCTCATTTTTTTCCAGGTTGGGGATTTCTATGAGGCAATTGGCATTGATGCCTGCATTCTTGTGGAATATGCTGGACTAAATCCCTTTGGTGGTCTGCGTTCAGACAGCATTCCAAAAGCTGGTTGTCCTGTTGTGGTATGAATTATCCTGTTTACATGGACCAAGAGTGATCATGCTGAGTAATTAGCTATATTACTTAACTCCTGAAAAGGAAAGAATAAGCCGGTGGAAATATATTTTTGACTTTATGGGGAATAGATGCTGATTCTTTTAATGCACTGTAATCAGTTTTGCTGCATAACCAAAGGCTTACTAGGTTAGATGTGAGTGAATCTGAGTTGAGGCATAAATACTAACTGAGATCTCTAGGCTTTGCCATGAATTTACCTTTCCCCTCATTCTAGGTGATTCTTTGCAGATTGAAGAAGTGCAGCCTTGGAAATAGTGAACTTAATACCATGTTTCTGTAGTGCGATGGTTAAATGACCCTGTTATTCTGCACTGCTAAAATCTTTCCAAGGGCTACCGAATAGGTATCACTTTAGGATTTCGATGAAGAGCGAATAAAGGGTTTTTCTGTTTTCTTTTTATTAAAGCATGTCAAGATAAATGTTCGTTGATATTTAAACTCTGTTTTTCTTTCTTCCAGTAAAACTCCTGTTTTGATTCTGAACTTTGTGGCTAGATTTCTTGTAATTTTCCAAAAAATTGCTTTTTTTGGTAGTCGACTTGTTAACGCTTCATTACTTGCTGCTGCAGAATTTACGGCAGACTTTGGATGATCTGACACGTAATGGCTTCTCTGTTGTGAGTATGCAGGAAATTTTTTGATTTTAATGCAATTTTATTGCCATGTTGGCATTTCATATTTTTATAGATAGAAATTTCTTATAATATATTTCATAATGATTGGGCTAATTTGATTCTAGTGCATAGTGGAGGAAGTTCAGGGTCCAACTCAAGCTCGGACTCGTAAAAGTCGTTTTATATCAGGGTAATTGAATCTATCAACTCTCTTAATTATTATTATTATTATTATTATTTTTTTTTTGTTGCTAGTTTTCTGGTCTGTGTTATTTATTTCTTGCGTCTGCATTTGTGAGACAGTGTTGGTTCAATTTATGTTTCATTTTTTCTTTCCTGCTTCTACATCACATTTGCTGTATGCTAGACTCTAAATTATAAATTGGCTTACTAGTGTAACATATTCTGGACTTTCTAGAGAACATTGACCAGGATTCTTGTCTCATCACAGTTTAATGTTCATATCCTGTTCTGACTTTGACATTACTTTTCAGACATGCACATCCGGGTAGTCCTTATGTCTTTGGGCTTGTTGGAGATGATCATGACCTGGACTTTCCAGAGCCAATGCCTGTAGTTGGTATGAGCAAAGCAAAACTATGCAGGGTAGTTTAGTAAATTTATTAAGATACAACTATATTGAATTTCTGATTTACCTGATTTTGTTTCTTATTATATATATATATATATTTTTTTTTTGTAATAGCGTTAAACTCAAGTTTCTGTGTCGCTAATCTTGACTCCATGACTCAAGGTATATCTCGTTCGGCCAAGGGATACTGCATGATTTCAGTGCTGGAGACTATGAAGACTTACTCTGCAGAGGATGGTCTAACAGAAGAAGACTCTTTAGATGATTTCATGTGCTTCATGGAATACACATTATGTCAAGATGCGCAGGTTGAAACAATTCGCCACTTATTTGTTGATTGTGAATATAGTCCGCAAGCCACAAAGGAGTCCCCTTTTTGTCCTTTAGTCCATTAGGACTAAACTCGCCAAGGTTCATTGGGCACGGCTTGAGGCTAAATGTGAAAGAAAGATAGAGCCCCGTTTGAGCCCCATTCTTCAGAAACTCATTTATCCCCAAATTCGTTTTCAACCACACATTCTCCGGATAAAATAATTTCACACCTAAATCACCATGACAAAATCTATTTCACAAAAAAATGGGGCTCAAGTAGAGCCAAAGTTTTTACCAATTTGTCTTTCCAGTCAAAGCTTCATGATATTCCTCGTTAACAGAAAATTCAAAAAATGGAAATATGCAATGGACGTATGTAGATTTCGCTTTCCACTAGTTCACGTTTTTTTTTGCTGTCTGACTACATTGATGCCTTAACTATCTTTTCTTGCTATATTTCTGCTGGTTGGAGGCACTATGACACACTTCTTGTCTTTAAACAATGTAATGGTACATTGCTCTGACAATTAATACACTTCTGGGTAGCAATAGCCAGTAGATAGCATATTAGAAGTTGCCTACACATTTTCTATATAATTGTTGAGAATCCTGGACTTTTGTCTTCTATTTATATAGCATAGAATTTGCTAGCATTTGCTGAAAGAGCTACTGCAGCCAGTCAGTTGAACTTATCCATTGGGTAGTTATGATGCTATATGAAGTTTGTGTAGTAAGTGATGACTTACTGGATCTCGGTTCAACTTCTAAAATGTTGATGACATTCAGACAATTCTGGGATTGTTATAGTTTCCATTTATCCTCTCTGTTCATGAATCATGTCGCTACTAATCCTTAAGGAAGGGTACAATAGAAGAAAGTCCCAAAGCCATGTAATATCTAATTTTTATTGCCAGATAGAAGGCTCTCGTGATATACTCATTTTATTCTAGAACAATGATGCTTGTAATCTGGATTGTGGCATTTGCAAAAGCTGAAGACTTCTTCCATGTTGTACCAGTTAACTAAGTCTATATATGCTCAGTAGAGTCGTAGACCAATTTCAGATATATCCAGAATTATTAGTATTAAATAATGTGCCTACTTTCTATGACATTGATTATAGCAGTAATTTTGTATATGATATATAGCTGTTGCACTTCTTTTGAAACTAGTAATTCCTGTTATTTGATTGTTCACAATTATAAAGACTCTTCTGCAGGAACTTGTCGCTGGAGAGAGTTTGGTGAAGGTGGGCTGTTATGGGGAGAATGCAATTCTAGACAATTCGAATGGTTTGAAGGCAATCCAGTGAATGCACTTTTGTTTAAGGTTGCAATATAATGATCTAATGTTTTTCACCTGGAATCTTGTTCCTGGCTTGTCTTTATCACTGCTGACACAATTTAACTTGTGCAAATTCAGGTGAAAGAGCTTTATGGCCTTGAAGATGATGTTACATTCCGAAATGTCACTGTTACTTCAGAAGATAGACCCCGTCCTTTACACCTTGGGACAGCCACCCAAATTGGTAAGCCAAAATTGTTGACGGTTTGGACATGTTCGTGTTCCGTACATCAAATGCTTGACTTTTGTTGTCATTGCATTGAAAATGCACTGTATTAATTAGTTTTTGGGAAGTAAAAATTTGAAATTTAATGCTATATGTGGTAAAAAATATCATCAATGGTCCTGATTTTGAAAAACATGCCTTTAAATAATTTGGAAAATTGCTACGAAGGTTGCCAACCATGATTTTATTTCTTGGCACTTGAATCTTGAACCTCTCATTTTTGTGGCATTTGGGTTCTGAGTGTAGAGTATCCAGCCGTTTGACCATTAAAAAGTCTCGACTTTTATTAAATTCAAGATTATACTCTTATTTTGAATTAAATATAAATATAAAATAAAATAAGAAAATAAAATTTAAAATTTGAAACAGCATGCTCCTCCCACCTATCACTTACCACCCCCTACCTCAAAACTGCTCATCACAGGTGGGAGGGAGTTGGGGACGTGGAAAATGATGAATGGGAGGAAAAATAGACAGGGGTGGGACGAGGAATCATTTTTATTCCATTTTTATATTTTTTTCTGAGATATTAAGTTTTCAGCCTTTCTACCTCGCCAACGATGGGCCATGTAGGGTCACACGACTTTTAATGTCAGCATGAATGTAGACTGATTAAGGTGCTAAAAACTTGAAAGTTTGGACCCTGCTGCCAAAAAAGGTTGGGGATTCAACTCCAGAATTTCAGTAGGTTGTGGACCTCTGCATGTTTCCCTTAATTTCTAATATAAAAAGTTCAGTATAGGGAGCATCATCTGGTGCTATGTCAGTTAAACTAATGCATTTTTCTTGTGGTGTCATTTTCAGGTGCTCTACCAACTGAAGGAATACCATGTCTGCTCAAAGTGCTGCTTCCATCGAATTGTACCGGTCTCCCTGTTCTGTAAGCAATAACTTTCGTATGGATCTTCAGGCTTTTTATACACACACATCTGTCCTCATACTATATATATATATATATATATCTATTCTAATATTGTACCTATATATTGATGGTAACAAGTAATTCAGACATCATCATGCTCGTTCACATCACACGCACCTACTCTCTTAGTTTACTCTCGTAACTTCTAAGCCAATCAGATCCAGATATGAATTCTTTATTGTCATGATTGAATTATAACACTACAATTTTCTCACAAAGGGCCAGTGTTTCTTTTAAACTACCAATGATTTTTCAGCAACTGTACTTTTTTTCAGACAAATTAATTAATTCAGTTTCCTGAACGTATCTTTTGTTTTCTAAAACTTCAGTAATTTCCCTTTTTCATGGTAATGGTTCTTGCTCATGTGGTTAGGCTTTCTAGTCAGACGGTATTTTGGTTGTTTAGTGCTTTAAATGTTATAAATTATTTTTGACTTTGTCCTGGTTATCTTCTTTTTGGTACAAAGGCTGTAAATGGCCAATCAAAAAGGTGCAGAAGTGTTGGTTGCTGGTAGAAATAACTCGTTGGAATATTTTGAACATATTTGTTAAATCACATTTTTTGGTCTTGAAGATTTAAGACCAAGACCACGACTAATAAGGAACTTCCTAGGAATACTGTTTTCCAAGGTTTGCTAGTGATTGTCAGTGCAATTTTATTGATGTAAACTGACCTGAGTTGGCTTTGTTCTTGGAGCGCAAATGAACCTTAAATATGTTAGTGCTCATCCTGCTTATATAAGTTGTTCTATGGGATATTTCCTCTGTGATAGCGTAACAGAAATAACACCATCCTCTGCCCTCTTCCTGTCTTATGGTCCATAAGTCCACTTTTATTGGTCGATTTTTTTTTTTTTTCCTGTTACTTATTTTATTCTTACACAAAGTACCTCGATATTAGTTTTGGTTATTGATAAGCTAGTTATGCCATTTGGTTTCTTTACTTTTTGTTTGCTGTTTGCATAGGTATGTTAGAGATCTTGTGCTAAACCCTCCTCCATATGAGATTGCATCAACAATTCAAGGTGACTTCTGTATATCACTATATGCAATGTTATATCATACTCACATTAGTCTCTAGTGACTCTCACTTTCTAGTGATATGTGGTGGTATCAGTTATCATGTAATGCACAACATGTTCTCTTCTTTGTTATTATATGCCTGATATTTTATAGTTATATGCCCGTGGTGTTCTCTTGATTATATACTCTCAGGTTTCATAATTATGGTGATCATCCTTAGTGATAGGAAATAACTCACATGATGACTTCTATTACTTTTTGGATATATTGTTTGAGCTAATACTTGTTATGTAGGAACGTATATTTGATAACGAACAATTGAAGAATGAGAAAACAAAGGGTGCAAAGAAGAGAAGAATTGAAGGCAAAAGAATAAATCAATTTATTCATATAATATAAAATTGTCAATTACACTGAATAAATCCTTTATTTACAGAGCAAATAATCTAAAAGAAGCTAAAAATAAACGAACTTTTATTAAAATAGAATTTTATCAAAATATTAAAACATATCTAATCTAATATAATCATATGTAATTTGAATTAAACTTTGTTTAGAATCCTATCTAAACTATAAACTAACTCTATCCGATCTCCATAATTTCTCTCCAGTTAAGAGAACTACTCTTTAGAGGTCGATCTTTTGTCTTAATCTAGCATCTAAATTGAACCCTTGATAGAAACATATATTTGTACTCATCTTAAGGGAGCAATCTTTCTTATGAATCAAATAGCGGAATTGATCAATTGATGACAACGGGAACTGCAAATCATCCAAAAAATATGATATGACCAATGGGGTGATCTCTTCTTTTAACAATCCACCAAATCTTTACTTGGTTGTGCATAATGAAGAGCACAAAGAACTAGCCCTGAAATGATTGCAACATCGAAGAAACAAGCAATCAATTATAGTAATTGCTATTAGAGTCCCCTAGTTTTTATTGCACTTTAAAAGTAAGCTCAAAAGTTTCATTATTGAAAATAATTTTTTAATTTGACATGAAATTTAGGAACATGTCATGAGCTAATATAGTATGATGGTAATTAGTATGCAACAATCGCATATAATTTAAAAGTGTGCACACGAATAATTGTCTTTGAATTTTTTTTTGCAACTCGAGTAGTGTCGATCATTTGAGGTAATGTCACAACAAAGTCAACCTTAAAACCACACATAGGAGTAGACCAACTTTCTGAGTGAGGTGATAATACTCTAGATAATTCATCAAATTGTCACGGTCTATTATGTCCAAGATCGGTGTGAGAGGGGATAACAAACAACTCTCACAACTCTCATCCTTGCTTTTAGAATAGTCAATAGGTTAAAAAATAAAAACTTCATTTTCTTCTTCAAGAGGAGGACTAACAAACCTATATTTAGGAACTGATTGGTATGGCATTCGTAGATTTGTACATGATTGATGAAGATGAAAAGATATTTACCTAAGATTAGTCGGGCGGTAAGTTTTATCTAAGGATTGGGTATGCTTGAATATCGTGAGGCAAAATTTTAGGATTTAAATCATCGATGCATATAGATGCTATGATGTGGGAGCTTCATAAATATAGAAATTGTGCTATAACTTTTCGAAATGGGAGAAATCGTTTTATCTCATCCCATATAGAGACAAAGCGTTGACTTAAATGATTACGTAAAAAGAATTTTCAATAAAGCTTAGCATAAGCATTTTTTCTTTTTACCGCATTTCTTACCAAAAAGCTAACTTAACAAAATTCTAGTTCGTTCTAGACTAGACCTTCTGACTGACCAGTAACATATTAACATAACAAATTCAATGGGAGTCACTTAAATTGGTAAAAGCAAAGAACTGTTCAAGATTATCTAGCTAATCTCAAAATGATTATGGAACAACCCAACCATTAAAGTCCCACGATTGCTAGGTTATTGACCTAGAAGGATTATGAATGTCGTCAACATAGTTCCTAGGCTGAGGATAATTGTACACATAACGGGAAGACACTAACGTAGATATAAAAGTCACAAGAATCGTACATGAATTTTTCAAAATTAAATTTGATAAGCCAAAACACCTAAATAAAAGAAAAAATCTCAAAATAAAAAAATTGGTTCCTCACGAGTCTCAAAAGGGTGAAACAGTGTCCAAATCATTATTTTCAAGCTGTTACGTCTACGGTGGAATGCTATAATTTTCTTCTCTCGAATGGTTAAATAGATCAACACGGTTCAAAGGCCCTACAAATAGTAGGCAAATACTTTTTTTCGCCATTTTTTTTACTCTCAAGTCTCTTCTTTTCTTTATTTCTTTTATTTATTTATTTTTTGAAATTGAAAACATGAAAT
Source organism: Fraxinus quadrangulata (assembly GCA_903798255.1). NCBI lineage: Eukaryota > Viridiplantae > Streptophyta > Magnoliopsida > Lamiales > Oleaceae > Fraxinus > Fraxinus quadrangulata. The sequence goes on from CAIGRB010112435.1 coordinate 104,166, forward strand.
ACATAATAGATGAACTAATTGTTGCCTTATTTTTTTTTCCACTAACTAAAAAAGGGAAAAATAGCTCACTTGGTTGCTGTTTAAACGAATTTTTCTTGTGTTTTGTGTTGTTCAAAGGTTGTTGTGTACGAAAGGTAGGTGGTGGTGTGTATTGATTGGATGGGTGGCACTATGTATATGGATTGGGTTGAAACAATTGTTGGATTTTTAGATTTGATAAGTTGTAGGTTAAAAGAGAGCGATTTGCTCTGATACCAAATTAATGTAGGGACGTATATTTGACAACGAACAATTAAAGATTAAGAAAAGAAATGGGGGTGCAAAGAAGAGAAAAATTGAAGATGAAATAGATTCAATGATTGAGGCACATCGAGAGACGGAACCTTGGGTTGAGGTAGGGGCGCCGGGTACTACGAAGCTGAATTCGAAGTTATTGGAAGCGACCAATTGTCCTACAAATGAGGGTGTGTTGGACGTGATTCCTTCTGTAAAGGGATCATTTATGGATAGTGAGCAAGAAAACGGAGCTGTATTGGGTGATAGATTAGCTTTGGCAATTGAGAAACAACAAGGGATGATAGGCTCTGCAACTATGGTAGTGAACACCTACTGTAGGAGATATTTTAAGTCTTCGAAGGAAGGAGATCCAGGGAATGATAATGCTTTGGTAGTGTGGGTTGGAGGCGTCAAGAAGGGGGATACAGACAGTGATGTTGTACAGGTGGAGTAAGAGGATGGACGCTATTATGATCCCATTTATGTTGAGGAGATGGTGAGAGTTAGTGCACCTGACGATAGACCTCGATCGTCAAGTTGGTCCTTAAAAAAATTCTAGATTTTAGCAAGATGGTCTGTGTATCATGTGATGGGTACGAAAATAGGCTTTTACAATTATTCAAGGAACTGGAGGCCAATAGGGAACAGGGGTTGGGTACATCAGGAAGCAAGATAAGAAGAAAGGGTGATCATGAGCTTAAGCGTCTCGAATGCTCGATTAATTATGATCTCAAGGGAGGTGAGTCGAGGAGAGGTGACATGGGGAGGGATGACGAAGTTAAGATGACTCTGAAAATAATTAGTTGGAATGTGAGGGGGCTTAATGAAACTGGGAAAAGATTAGGTGTTCGGAGGCTTTTAAGGGGTTGGAGGGCTGACCTTGTATGCCTACAAGAAACAAAGTTGGAAGTCGTTTCAAGAGTTGTTGTACGAGGAATGTGAGGGGGCTTAATGAAGATGGGAAAATATTAGGTGTTCGGAATCTATTAAGGGGATGGAGGGCTGACATTGTATGTCTACAAGAAACAAAATTGGAGGTTATTTCGAGGGCTGTTTTGTGTAGCCTATGGGGGGGACATCATGTGGGGTATCAGTTTGCAGGATCATCGGGGGCTGTAGGATGAATGCTGGTAATGTGGGACACTAGAGTTTTTGATATGGAGGGGGTTAGTGAAGGGTTATTTTCTCTTATCGCTTTCGTTTAGAAATATTGGATATAGCTTTCGTTGGATGTTTATAAGAGTTTATAAGCCAAATGTTGATGAGAGTAGAGGTGGATTGTGGGATGAATTGGTTGGGATGATGAATTGGTAGAACCTCCCAACATGTATTGTAGGTGATTTTAATGTGGTTTGATTTCCCACTAAGAGGTCCAGTGGGAGGAGACTAACATGGGCTATGGAGGACTTTTCAGATTTTATCAGGGAGAAGATATACAAAACAAAATTGAATCTACTGGCACTACTTCTCCCCAAAGCCACATCGCCTGAACATATACAAAACAAATCCCCAGTTAATGTGATCATAAGCTTTCTAAATGTCAAGCTTACATAACATTCTTGGAACTCCTAGTCACATTTTTGAGTCAATGTATTCATTTGCTATAAGTACGAAATCCAAAATTTGGCGCCCTTTAACGAAGACATTCTGAAATTTAAACAACACCTTCCCCAGCACCTCATTTAATCTGTTCGCCAAAATCTTAGCAATAATCTTATGTACCTTACTCACTAAGCTAATAGGACGAAAGTCCTTAATATCCATCACTCTCGGTTTTTTAGGAATTAGCACAATAAATGTAGCATGGCGCTTCTTAAGAATCTTCCACACTGAAAGAAATAAGTGAGGACATCCACAATGTCTGATCGCACCACTTTCCAACAATCCTTATAGAATGAGAAAAAGAATCTATCGGGTCCTGGGCCTTATCGTCATTCATGCTGAACACCACCTCCCTAATTTAATCTTCCCCAAATGGTCTCTCTAACCAATTAGCATCCTTATTAATAGTAGAAAAGTCTAGCCCCTCCAATTCTGGCCTCCAATCCAACTGCTCACGAGAAAGAGTGATAAAAGCTGGTATATGGGTCCCGATATCGTGTGGATCAACATAAGTGACCCCATCAACCTCCAACATAGTGATTAAATTGTTGCACTTATTGTAGTGATGGCAATTAACGAGCCACTTGATGAGCCCGAGCACGAGCCAAGCAGGCTGGCTCGCTAGGCGGGGCCAAGCCTGCTCGGCTCGTTTTTGACGAGCAGCTCGTCCAAATTTTTTTTAAAGGTATATTAAAAAAAAAAAAAGACGAGCTCGCGAGCCGAGCTCGTGGGCTGAGCCGAGCTCGTCCCACGAGTAACGAGCTGAGGCGAAGCTCGGTTCGTTATCGTGCAGGCTCGTGGCGAGCACGAGCTTTATATAGGGACTCGCCCCATTGCTACACTAACTTATTGGAATTAGCTACCTTATGGAAAAATTGAGTGCATCGGTCCCCTTTTTTCAACCACTTGACTCTAGATTTCTGACACTAAGCAATCTCCTCCATCTCCACAAACCTCTTCAACTCTTCCCTTAATTCTTCACGTCTCGTCCTATCAATTCCTACCAGTTCAAGATTCTCCTCCATCCCATCCAACTCTTTTATATCTGATAGGCATTGATTTTTGCGATAGGTTACATTTCCTACCACAACCACCTCCTCCATCCTACCCAACTCTTTTATATCTGATAGGCATTGATTTTTGCGATAGGTTCGTGTATTGGAAGTGATTTTAATGTGGTTCGATTTCCCACTGAGAGGTCCAGTGGGTGAAGACTAACAGGGACTATGGAGGACTTTTCAAATTTTACGAGGGAGAACATGTTGGTGGACTTGCCTTTGATTGGGGGAGAATTTACTTGCTCATTTAATCTAGACCAACCTGTCCTATCTCGAATAGATTGGTTTTTGGTATGTGGGGAGTGGGAGGCTAATTACTTAGAGGTCATGCGGAGGAGATTGGGGAGGTATTCAGGTCATTTCCCCATTTTGTTATCTGGAAATGCAAGGCGTAGTGGTATAAGGCCTTTTATGTTTGAGAGGATGTGGCTAAAAATAGAAGGATTTGGGGAACGAGTACAGAGTTGGTGGGCATCCTATGACTTCAGGGGGTTTCCTAGTTATGTGTTAGATCGGAAATTGGAGGCCTTGAAAAAGGATCTTAAGAGGTGGAATGAGGTGGTGGTGGGAAATGTTACCTATCGCAAAAATCAATGCTTATTAGATATAGAAGAGTTGGATATGATGGACGAAAATCGAGGACTGGTAGGAGATGATAGGATGAGACGTGGAGAATTAAGGGAAGCCTAATTTTCTCTTCCTCTCCTTCTCTTTCTCTTTCTCCTCTCCTCTCTTCTTTTCTTTTCTTTTCTTTTCTCCTCTCAATCTTATTCTTGTTTAATTGTGTTCGTCATAAAAAACATTGAGGTGTAAGCCTAAATATAGAACAATAAATAAATTCAAATGAATATAAAAATACAAAAATATGCTCATAATATACCATAAACCTTTTTAAAAAAAATCCATAATGAAACTAAACTTTTTTTTTTTTTTTTTAAGAATGCATGATTAAAATGTAGAAAAAATTACGCTTTACGTGCAAAATTATTTTAATGGAAGAACGTGTTCAATAGAATGAGGCTATTTAACATATTAAAAGTTTAACTTGCAAACAAACATAAAATAGATAAATGGAAAAAAAAAGAACATGATAAGTTTTTAAATTGGCAATCATCAACAAAAGTTTAATCGATTACTGAAAGTAGAGACAACTCAAAATTTTCTTATATCATCACTACTCTTTAAAGGAATCAATTAGACCATTGTCAATGTTCATTACAAATTTAGGCCTTTTTTTTTTTTTTTTTTTNCTTTGTATACCATAAAAGCTCAAAATTTTGTTTTAAAATTAATTAATTGCTAATAACTACCATAGCCTTCGAATCCTAGGAAGAAATTTATGGACCTTTCGGAAATGTGTTGCCGTGAAGCTACTAACACTTATTTATATGTGGAAATTACGTTCACACGTGTTTTTAACTTTTTCAATTCAAAAATCAAGTTTAAAAATGATCTATAATACTCTTTTCGTCTCATTTATATATGCTGTTTTTTCTTATTTTCTTGTCGCAATTATATAGTTATATTTCTTTATTGAAAATGTTTTGATTTATTCGTTTGTTAATATACTCTTATTTCTTTACTACTTTCAATAATAATTTACTATCGGTTGTTGATGATTAAATAAGGGTAAATTAGAAAAAAAATTGACAAAAAAATATTTTTTCAAAAACATTAAATTAATTCGCGTGAAAAACAAAACCAATCTAAATAAATGATTATCACATCAAGAGATAATCATTTTTTGGACGATTTTAACCTTACTACAATTCAATTATTTCAATAATACTTTATTTTTTGTTTTTGAGTATATAATAAATACTACAAAATTCTTGTCATGTATAAATTTCATTTTATTAATTCTCAATTAATTAATATTCTCATTAATCTAGACTCAATGAATCTTGATCTACGTGAATTTAGAGTTATTATAGATGAATTTATTTCTATTTATGTATCTAGAAATTTTAATAGGTGTTTAAATTCATGTATTAACAATTAATTCATATATTAAATATTACATTAAGCAAGAATTATTTTTTGGATGATTTTAACCCTACTACAATTCAATAATTTCAATAATACCTTATTTTTTGTTTTTCAATATGTAATAAATGCTATAAAATCTTTGTCATGAATTTCATTTTATTAATTCTCAATTAATTAATATTCACATTAATCTATATTCAATGAATCTTGACTTGATAAATCTTCATCTACATGAATTTAGAGTTATTATAGATGAATTTATTTCTATTCACGTATCTAGGAATTTTAATGGGTGTTTAAATTCTTTTGTACCAAATGTAACATAAAAATGTTGCATTTATAGCATTTCATTATTATAAAAGTTTGAATCATAGAAGTTGAGTTTTGAGAGTACAATTTTCTTTTCTTAACTTTCTATTCTAAATTTTATTTTCTTTAGTTCGTTTGAGACTCATCAAATCCTTCCAACAAATTGGTATCAAATATTACTTTTACAGTATTTATAAAATATTTCAAAATGACGTGTAATACATGTTCAACTCTAACTAGATAGGTTTCCTCAATTCTTTCATTTGTATTATCATTATTTCTTTTTCTACACTATTTAAAAAGATTTTGTCTGTCTGCAGAAGCATGCAAACTTATGAGCAATATAACATGCTCCATTCCTGAATTTACCTGTGTTCCTTCAACCAAGGTCGGATTCCTTTACCTTATATGTGTTCCCAGTATATTCTCGCGTAAATGGCCAAATGCCTTTCTCACTGTAAATGTCTTGCTAATTGTATAGTAATATCCTCCATTGTGTTGCAAAATCAGCTTTGAGTTAATTTTTTGCCCAGTAAGTTTGGTTTTTCAAAGTGGATTGTGATCACAACTCACAAGTAACTGTGTTTGAGAGACTGTTTTCTTCTAGTAATTCGTATATTGCTCTAGTCAGAAAAGGATGGTGCTAATTCATCATAATCTTTTGAGTTGCTTTTCACCTATGATGCACCGACATGGACACATGTGTCCAAACACGACACATGTTGGATATGTTGACAAAATTTTCAAAAGGGTACTGATACGATACACTGTGACAGGTTGATTAAATTCTTTAAAACTCTTAATTTATGTTGTATAAATTTAGTTTTATATTTGTTATTAATTTTTTTTGTTGGAATCTTTTAAATATGAGTACCTATTTGTTATTTACTAATAATTTTGAGTTAAAAATATATAATATTTCTAATTAAAAAGAAAAATGATCATGGTAGAGTGTTCGAGTAGTATCAGTATTCGACACGTGTCGGATACCGACATGTCATCCTAGTTGAAGTGTCCATGCAATAGAGCTTTTTACAACATCTGTTGTCGGTTTTGAATCTCAGAAACTGATAAACTAGTTTTGTTTGGATCATATCCTCTGAAATAGTTGTTCATTACTTAATTATTGATTAGTCATCATGATTTCAAAGAAGCTGCAAAAAACTTTCTATCATAATTACTGAGTTACTGGCATGAAGTTAAATCCGGATTGAGTTACCTAGTATATTTTCACCTGGCTCGCGTTGTCTCACATATATTTGCTCACAAAACTATAATGAAAACTACGAAAGATATCATAGTCAGAACATATAGCTGACAATTAAATAAAGTTGTGCCACTAAGGAAATTGTTGCCTTAGCTAAACCATTGCACAATCAATTGCTGGTGAATATGTTAATAATGGTTCTAAATTTATTCTCAAGATGTCCTATTCTGGGGTTTTATGAGTGACTTCTTCTAAATGAGTTGGGGACTTCAAAGTTTATACTCGAGTACCGTAATCTCCACTCAGATTTCTGGATTTCTCAGCTATTGTTCTACTTTTTCTTTTTTCTGTGTAACAAAGATAAAATAAAAACGTTTTGAGGATGACTGTTTGATTGCATTATGATTAAATATGGTCGTGAAGATTGTTTGTCCAGATCAGTTTAGTGAATGCCATTGATACTCTCTTTTACTTCGGCAGTGAGTCAGATGTTCAATTGTTTTTTATGAATAACCTCACCGCCGTCATTTTTGTCAGTAGTCATATATCCAACTCTATAACTACTTGTCTCACAATCACATGCATGTATGAGTGCAATATCTGCATATCTTATATGCACTACACATGACAGTTTTTCTTTTGTAGAAGATAATGAGTGTTACAATATTTTTAACCATTGCTTTATCTTTGTAAATGTTTCAGTCTCTCTGTTTCATGGCTGTCATTTTTTGTCTCTGTTCTTGTCCATCTTCAGCTTGTGAAGTTGCTTGAGTTGAGGGAGGTCAATCATATTGAGTTTTGCAAAATTAAAAGCTTGCTTGACGACATACTGCAAATGTACAGAAGTCCGGAGCTCAATGCAATCCTGAAGTTATTAATGGATCCTACTTGGGTGGCAACTGGGTTGAAAATTGAATTGGAGACATTAGTAAGTAAACTCTTTGTATAAATTGCTCTCCGTTGTTTATTCAAACTCATCATGTGTTAAAAGGAAAAAAATAACATGTTGAAACTTTGTGCTTATATTTTCTTTTGCCCACAGCTTGTTGACACTTTGTACTATTAAATGTCATTTGATCTTCTTACTCTCAGGTGAATGAATGCAAGTCTGTATCTTGTAGAATTGGTGAGATAATCTCTTTAGAAGGCGAAAAAGATCAGAAGATGAGCTCCTATACTGCAATACCAAACGAGTTTTTTGAAGATATGGAGTCTTCATGGAAAGGTCGCATCAAGAGGATTCATTTAGAGGAAGAATTTGCAGAAGTGGATGAAGCTGCAGAGGCCTTATCTATAGCAGTAAGTCTTTCGGAGTCCTCACGAAGTACTAGTAGTCTCGTTCATCTCTTGTGATTGTACATGGCATAGGAAAGTTACATATACTTGGTCCTCGTGATAGCTCAAATTTTCCTCTGCTGTTCTGTAAATCGTACAACAGAGACATAATATATTCATTGATGAAAAAATTACTGAGGTTGATGGATTGAGAGAAGTGTGGTAAAATGTTCAGTTTAAAGCTCTCTGCTATTAGAGGTTTCCTTGTCAGTTCTTTGTACTGTGGTTCCAATATATGCTTTGTCTCTCATTTCCTTTGTTCTTAGCAAAATTATAATGGAAGCTAACACAACTCCAATATTAATTTGGTGAATTGTCTCATTTTATTTAACAAACCCTGTATTTTTTTTTCCATCCGGAAAAGATGAAGATAATAAATGTTTAATTATGTGTGTTTGAGCTACATTATTTTGGAAGAATGTATTTTGGAATAGTAGATTGATGGAGAATTTGTGGTTGAAAAAAAAAAAAGAAAAAGTTATTGATGTGATAAAAATATTATTTTATTGAAGACTGTGTCGTCGAAAATAGTAGAAGAATGTGAATGAGAATTTTAATGTGGCTCAAATAGGTGCTATAAATCTTAAAGAAAATAATTTTTTTAATTTGGAAGGATTGTGAATTACTAACACTAAGTAGGAGATCCTAGCATAGTTTCACATCTCCAATAGAATCTCTCTTTGAGATTAATACGTGTATAAAGTAAAATGCTTAGTCAATTTCTTAGTTTAATTAAAGGTTACTATTTGTTTTTGAAGAGAAGATTTAATTGACTTACACATGCTCTATCTAATAGCTTAAATTTTTAGATCAAATGGCTCAACATGCTATCAGATCGGGCTAAGTTAAGGCAAAGGTCCTTTGTTCAAGCTTGCAGCCATCCATTGTGTGCCTTTTAGGCTTTGATGGGAAAACATGAATCCCACCTACATGTGATTGGTGAATTGAATGCAAAATTTAAATGATATATATGTGATCCTCTTTAACATCTTAGTTTTTGGATCAAGTGATTCAACATTTTGCTTTACAGAGGAAGGCACCTGTAGCATTTGGAAAAAAAAAAAAACCAGATCCTTAAATTTTATGCTCTCAACATCAAAGTTTAAGTTTTTATTCACCCTTTGAGCTGCAGACCTTGTAGCATTTGGAAATGAAATAACCTGGAATCTTTTACCATGAGTTTAAGTTTAAAGTGGATGTCAACGTCTTCTAGGTCAAAGAAGATTTCCTTCCTATACTTTCAAGGATCAAAGCTACAACAGCTCCACTTGGAGGACCCAAGGGTGAGATATTATATTCTCGTGAGCATGAAGCTGTATGGTTCAAGGGAAAACGTTTTGTACCTTCTGTTTGGGCTGGTACGCCTGGAGAAGAACAAATTAAACAGCTCAAATCTGCTCTAGATTTGAAAGGTAAAAGAGTTGGAGAAGAATGGTACACCACATTGAAGGTGGAAAAAGCATTAGCAAGGTACTTATATTATTGATTGTGGTAATGGAATTCATTTTTCATATTTTTGTTCATTAATTGCCTTTTCTTTAATTGTAGCTTATACTTCCATTTGGTTTTCAGGTATCATGAGGCTGGTGAGAAGGCAAAAACAAAGATGTTGGAATTGTTAAGGGAACTTTCTACGGAGCTACAGACAAAGATCAATATCCTAGTTTTTGCATCCATGTTGCTTGTCATTGCAAAGGCATTATTTGGCCACGTGAGGTTGCATTTAAGTGCTTTTTTGCTCTTCCTTTTGGAATGTGTGAGGGAATAGTTGATTTTTCTTATTGATCAGAAGAACGTTGGGTACACATTGATATACAGAGCCGATATGCTGACTTAAGGCAATTTTTCTTTTAATACCTCTAAACCGGATATTCAATTTATCCATTTGATAAGATGGTTAGTGGATGTTTGAGTGCATATCAGTCAACTTATGTTCTTTAAATATCTATGCATGTCCACATGCTTAGTCCGGTTAAGCTGAACTAGATTATGAGAATAGTGGACTTGTGATTTATGTAGAGTTCTATTAGTACTAGCCACATAATTTTAAGATCTTCAAGAATGATTTTCTGCAACAGAAATTGACAAATTCTATATGCCAAGGACAAGGGCTTCCTTGTACTTCTGATCTTTGTTTTTTAATCTTTTTAATTACTATTTCCTCCTGATCTGAAATGAATTCCTGAAATGTGCACTTTGTTTTTTATCCAGTGAAGGGAGGAGAAGAAAATGGGTTTTCCCAACTCTCAATAGATGTCACAGATTTAAGGTAGTTTACGAAAGCACCAATTACTAATTTACGATTTAACTGGTATATATTTTACTTGGAACTGATTTCTATTAAGGTTGTATGTTCTTTTTGGATTTTGTGTTCCATGGATACAAATTGTTGAAATTATTAAAGCTAAATCACAACCTTTTCTTGCATAGTTCTTGGAAAGCCTTTTTTTAAGGAGGTAATCCCTCAAATTTCTCAATCCTGGCTATTGGATTCAGACTTATAACATCATCTTTAATCAGCTTAAATCCTCCAAGATGCTTATGAAGAAACAATGAATGTAAAAGATCTAGATCAAAATAGCATTGTAGATTCTCCTTGGGTATCAATAATCCTTCTGTATTTTTGACCTTTCATAGATGAGCTTCATGACGAATGAGGCTTAATTTACGCTGTAGAGCTCTCTAGTTCATGTAGAAAAGAATTGTGCTTGTGTATGATATTTGCGAAGTTTGCTGCTGGACCTTTGATATTAGAAATTGGGTATATTACGTGTGGTGGATTTCACCCACCAATACCCACTATCAATTTCTTTAAAGCTATATACTCCCAAGGGTGTCCTGTGTCAGTTTCTTGTGTGATGAAGATGTTGAAGGGTTACTCAGAAATATAAAGGCCATATGATCCTGGACTGTAATTGTTCACTTTATTTCTGTACTGTCAAATCTGAAAGGATGAACGTCGAACATTGCAGGATAAAGATGCTGATGGGATGAAGATAACAGGGCTATCTCCTTACTGGTTTGATGCAGCACATGTTAGTGCAATACGGAACACAGTTGATATGAAATCACTATTTCTCTTGACGGGGCCAAATGGAGGAGGGAAATCAAGCTTGCTGCGATCAATTTGTGCTGCAGCATTACTTGGAATATGCGGATTCATGGTGCCTGCAGAGTCAGCTATTATTCCTCATTTTGACTCCATAATGTTGCACATGAAATCTTATGATAGCCCTGCTGATGGAAAGAGTTCATTTCAGGTTGCTTATATTATAATACCAAAGATTATTTTTATTTTATTTTATTATTTGTTTTTAACAGCAGTACAAGCGGAGAGAATCACATTTGCACATAAGGATACTATATTTGTACACAAAATACAATTCTACATGAGTTGCATGTATCTTTTGGAGCATAAGATGTTAACTGCTGAACCCTGTTGGGCCCTGATTTTTGTAACACGTTGCTAATTACCTAATTACATGTTGGGCAGTTTAACCATGATAGTTTGCATTCTTTTGTTTGGTCGGACAGTATGCCTTTTCCATGTAGTAGTAGTGTTACAACCATTAGGAAGAACACAAAATGTTGTCACAGTTGCAATGTCAAGCCTAATTCCTATGGTGGGGAATATAATAATCAAATTTAAAAATTAAATATTCATAATTAATTGATCAAATGTAAAAATTAAATATTCATAATAAATTGATTTTCTTTTGGTTTTTGGTTGTACATGTTTTATTTTGTTCTGAATTTGGTGTGCACAAGGGATGGAGGGTATAGGCATGCTAAATGATACCATCTAGATTTCACAAAAAATGAGGCTGAGACGGGGCTGCAGTCAAATATCCGTTTGTCGAGGTGGTGCTTCTTGTTCCTCGATGATGGTAAATAGATTGTTGATGTTGATGTCAAAGATCCACATTTGATTGACAGATAGAGTCACTTTGTTTACTTTATAATGTACCATTATGGAGACTTTGCTATTTTCTTATCTTTATCTTCATATTGATATTTCAGATTGAAATGTCAGAGATTCGCTCCATTATCATGGGAGCTTCTTCAAACAGTCTCGTGCTTATAGATGAAATTTGCAGAGGGACAGAAACAGCAAAAGGGACATGTATTGCTGGTAGTGTAATAGAAACTCTCGATGCAATGGGCTGCCTGGGTATTGTGTCAACACACTTGCATGGGATTTTTGATTTGCCATTGCGAACTAAGAATGCTGTTTATAAAGCTATGGGAACAGAATGTATAGATGGTCAAACAATACCAACATGGAAATTGATTGATGGGATTTGTAAAGAGAGCCTGGCATTTGAAACAGCTCAGAGAGAAGGGATTCCTGAACCATTAATTCAAAGAGCCGAGGAATTGTATCATTCAGTTTATGCAAAAGATCCATTAAGAACATATCAGCCAAAAATAAAGCACTTGACTGCTTCTGCAGATGTTCATGTATCTGATAAAGCTACTGAAAAACAAAGTGATGATGCAGAAAAAGCTGTAGGACCCCTGACTGAGTCAGTGAACCCAGTGGAAAAATTGCGCATGGAAGTGGAGAATGCTGTAATTAGCATCTGTCAGAAATGGCTAATTGAGCTTTACCAAAGGAAGAATGCATTAGAGCTTTCAGCAATGAAATGCGTTCTAGTTGCTGCCCGGGAACAACCGCCTCCATCAGTCATTGGCAATTCAACTGTGTACGTGATTCTTAGACCTGACAAAAATCTCTATGTTGGAGAGGTATTTGTCTTTCACTTATCTTACGTTTAGGTTTTCAATTTTTTAATGTTAATTTTGTTAATAAAAAATATGACTTTTTCTTCCTCCATTTCATGTAAACTTGTGACTTCATTTAACTTTTAACTTCAGACTGATGATCTTGAGGGTCGAATCCGTGCCCATCGCTTGAAGGAAGGAATGCTGAATGCCTCATTCCTCTATTTTCTGGTACCCGGGAAGAGCATCGCTTGCCAATTAGAAACTCTTCTGATCAACCAGCTTCCTGGTAAAGGCTTCCACTTGATCAATGTAGCCGATGGAAAGCATCGTAATTTTGGCACTTCTGATCTCTTATTAGAAAACGTGCCATTGGTTAGATAACTCCATGATCACCATCTACAATCTTTTGAAAGATGCAAAGTAATGTATTAAGGAAAATGAAAAGTTAATGTAAGCCTTGTACTAGAATATGATTGCGTACAGGTTAAATGGCAGCGGCTGCAGCAATTTTTGTTCAAGTTGCTCCACTGCTTCATGGTTTTCTTTCCATGGTACAGTGAATTTTAGCTGTTCTTGGCTAATTTCTGGCCAACTTCTGTTCAGATAAGTTAGAATTTTCTTCTTCATTGAAACGAGAAGAATCAGCGATAACATTAAGCGATGTCGCTCCTGACTTGGGATGAAATGAAGAAAGAGTAAAATCAACTCAGTTAATAGAGACTGGGGAAGTAATAGCAAAGGGAGTCAATTCTTGCTTCCCTAGATAGTGTTACAATGTCAATTAAAATCAATGTTAGAAATGTAATTTATGCTTCCGAAGCATTTGTTTACAAACTTGAAGAATATTCATCGCAAAAACTGCATCTTTAGTTGACTTTTTACAACTTCAAGATGTGTTCTATCATCTGTAATATGTTTTGGTAGAATCGGTGAATCGCACGAGCTGGTTAGATACTTAGGTGTTGTGATGGCATCATTTGATCAACTAAATGATTTTGTTCTATACTTTTGCCATTTCTAAAGCTTCTATTCTCAAACCTCTTATTTTGGCAAACTCACTACCACCTTTCCCACCACTACTTCCCTTAAGCCTAGAGCCTATGACTCCCAAAACTATGAGGTTATGAGGGAAGGGAGGTGATGACAGTCGAGCTAGCTGTTGGAGGGAAAAATGACATTTTTCTTGATGCATGTAAATTAACAATTTTTTTTTTTATAATTTCACGGTTTTATACGTAACCTTAGATGCAACTATGTTCACAATGCTATTACGGTACTGTCTGACCATACAAAACAAATAAATTGGCATAGAGCTTAGCTGATTCGAATGAATCAAAGAGTGAACTAGACATGTGAAAGAGGCTACCAATTTTGCAATGCAATCGAGAACCACTCCTTTATGCGCATGAATTAGTAACTCTGGATGGCATCCAACACATTAAAACAATTTGAATCTATTATCGGAATCCTTGTGTGGTGATTCCAAAATTATTATGCACTCCCATATATAAGGTGACACATTCTCACACTTACTAATTTGGATATTGATATGACCATTGCCCCTTTTCATGAATATTGTTATTCATAAGTGGTGTGTACCGATCATTAACGATGTTGTATTAATTGATTTGTTATACTAAATCCTACATTTAAGATGATAATTAAAATATCAAATCAATGAAAATATCACATCATGGCAATATTATTTATCCAACAAATCAATTAATATTTTTATCATAGACATTGCAAGATTATATATTTAGGGTGTGTTTGAGACACATTATTTTGGAAGAATGTACTTTCGAATAGTAGATTGATGGAGAACATGTGGTTGTAAAAAAAGAAAAAATTATTGATGTGATGAAAAATATTATTTTATTGAAAAATGTGTAATTAAAAATGAGTAAAAAATGAGAATGAAAAAAAATAATGTGACTTAAACAGGAACTTAAATATACTGAGAATTAAAATGAGAATGAAAACTCTTGTTATTCACTATTTTAAGGTCAAATGACCGAAAAGCCGCTGAAACCAGGCACGTGACAAGCCCTTTTTTGTCATTCGGAAAACCACGTGACGTGACAAAATTTCCTATAAAAGTACATACCCTCTATTCCAATTTCACACTCGCCTTCGAAAAATAGTCATCACAGTTTCAAAGATTGAAGAAAAAATGATTGATGAACAAGATTTCCTCCACGAAATCCAAGAACAAGGTGGATTTGAATCCGGCGCCACCGATCGTCTCTCCTTGCTCCACCTCTCTCCGGACGCCCACGCCCCTCTCCATTGCTCCACCACCGGCATTCCCTCCAAGAACACCTCTGGTGGTGGCTTACTCGAAAAATGCACCAATTGTTGCGGCGGCTCCACCAAAAGACAACCACCACTGTCCTTACAAGAACCTTCTCCCAAAAGGGCCACTCTCCACTCCGCCTCCACTAAACATCATTTCCCCGGCTTCACTAAACTCCCACTTCCAAACCCTTTACCGTCCCTTATTCGCCGTACTGTATCTGAGCCGATATACACTTCTGACGCCATGAATGCTGCACAATTCTCAGGATTTTCCGCTGGTCAGGACTCAATCTTGAATTCACAACTAGAAGAGGGCTCCAAGTCAAATGCAGTTCAAGAAACTGCGCCACCTCTAGTGGGGGCACTGCCACATGTCCCGGCATGTCTCTACCGAACAATGTCTGATCCTATTCCTGCTGTCAATTACGAGGCAGTGACCACCACCACACCTCCACGGCCACCAGCTTCTAGAAAGTATTCTCGGTCCCCAAGCAGAAGGGAAAGTCCTAATACAAAGGTCAATTTGTTCTGCACTGCAATTTTTGTTATATATTTCTTAATTCCTGTTTTAATTGTGAAATTTCATTGATTTTCATTGCCATGAAAAGACTGTTAATGGTCTGTTTTAATTTTTTAGAGGCTTAACAAAATGAGGGAGAGGCTGAAAGAGATGAACCAGTGGTGGAATCAAGTCCTGCACGAAAGTGAAGAGGGCAAACACGAAGACAGTGGCTCTGAAGATAACAATCCTGAAAACAATCTCAAGGTCTCAATTATTTTCAGTTATTGGGTTTAATTCATATTCTCTGTGTTTTATGCCTGTTTGACATTAATCTTGCAATTTGTTGGATGTTTCTTGGTGTATTTGTCGAAAGGATTCATTTCACGAATTTGAATCCGATTTTTGTGTCTGTCTATACGAGTATTTGGCTTATGCTTTAAGTTGGGATCTTTAAGTTCATGCTACGGTGACTCTTTACATTGTTAGATATGATTTCTTGTTGGATTATGTTCTTGGATCAATCTTTATTAAACCCCAAATTGAATTTATGTGTCTGCAGTTTGTCGATATTAATTATTATGTGTTGTTTTGCATGTAAAGAAATCATTTTAGGTATATTCTTCCCAAATAATTCATTTCGTGAATTTGAATCCGATTTATGTGTCTGCCTTCACAAGTACGTTGCTTATTTTCTTAAGTTAGAATCTTTTCGATGTCAGATATGATTTCTTGTTCGATTATGTTCTTCAATTTATGCTTCTGGATTCTGTCGGGATTATTGTGTATCATTTTGCACATTAGCAATCATTCTCAAATTCAAGTTCTCATTAGAGTTGTCATTTGATATTTTGGCCATTTACTTTCCTGTTAATGGAGATTTGTATGTTTAATTGTTGCAGGATGAATCCGAGACTGAAATTGAAGAACCCGCAGAGGAAGCTGTGTGGGTAGAGAGGAAGGGGGAGTTCCTGGTTCTTCATTTCAGGTGCCCCTGTGGCAAAGGCTATCAGATTCTTCTTCGTGGAAGCAACTGTTACTACAAGCTCACAAGTTTCTGAACTACTAATCTCAATCTTTACTCGAAGATTTAGATATAATCAGCAGCGAAGAGTCGACTTGTTTTTTCCCTTGCTTATCGAGTTTGTGTTTACCAATTGTACAGAAAACATGAGTTAGATAATGTCCATAGTAGTAGTGGTGAGTGGTCCTGTTGGATTTCAGCTTACAGATTGTTGTTCCGATTAGGTCCTGTTAGATTTCAGTTTACTGATTCATGTTCTGATTTGGAACGTCTGTGCTATGCTCTACTGTTTTAGTCCAATAACTTGTTCATATTTTAGGAAGAATTAATGTTCAGTTGATTTAGTTTTTGTTCAGATCTGTTGTCACTTCTTTGAAGCATGATTACATCAGAAATCGACATTCATTATGATTGTGAAACACGTATTGTACATGTTCTGCTTCCTCAAACAATAGAGGCTTCTTTGGTAAGTCGGACTATAGTACTCAGACAATAATGAAAGGAAAAAAAAAAGTTAACATCCTGTCAATTAGAGTCCAGGTTTTTATGTCCTGCCGCATTCCTCGAAGCACTAATAATGAAAGGATCTTAGTAAAAAGCAGTCCAAATCATATACAGCAAACTCGCAAGCAGTAAAGCTTGAAGAGACAATGTTAGTTATTTGTCTATCATTATTCCAAAAAATTGTTTGCTACAGTAAGATTTTCTACCACACATTTACCTATAAAATATTCTACACATTAGATTTTCTACCACACATTTACCTAATAAAATATTCTACACACAAACCAATAAAGTTACTTTATTTTTTAACCATACATTCTCCTAAAAATACTATTTATTACTCTATTTTTCTCCCAATAATGGGAGACAAACACATCCTTACTCAAATCTCGACACAAAAGCGAAAGAAGTACATGTTGTATATGTAAGTATTGTGCTCTAAATCCAATCAATTTAGGTTACAAACACTTCTAATATATTTAATGAATTTACTTATGGAATATCTATTATTTAATTAATTGAATTATTATTCTAGTAAATTAAATTAATAGAGTTTGCAAATTCAAATCTTGGACAATTAATTAATTGTTTTGCTTATTAATTGGCCAAAATAATTAATTAGATTAATTAATGGATCAAATTTAATAATTAGATTAAATAAACATTTGACCAAGTTAAGTTCAAGTTTCGAACCAAGCCCGATGGAACTTCTATTAATAAGTTGTTACATAAAAAAACATACAACACAATTTGTTATATTGCTAGCACAAGAAAATATAAATTTAATTCTCTCAATCTTCTATCTTGTGTGGATTTTCATTGGAGATTTGACAATTGAACAATTATGAATTGCAAATCAGAATTATACATCACAGAATTAACTAAAGTTATAATTCCTATCACAACTTATTTCTAAACACAAAGTATGTTGTTGGTGGGTATTGAAATATTGTTTGAATTCCATTGTGCATGTTAAGAAATTTTCCAACAATGGTATTAGAGCTTACTTTGTGCTTGTTAAAACGGTTTGTATGATAGAACAATCAAAAGTTGATTGTTATTATTTTTCTTGTATCTAGCAATTTAGAAAAACTGTTTTCAACGGTCGAAAAAATTTAGATCTGAACAATATAGGTAGCGGAAAAATTGTCGCTGCCATAGATGGCTCGTGCACCACCATGCGCAGCAACGAACGACGACACCCTACTACTTCTCCTAGAAGTAGTGCGAGCGCTACTCGTTATAATAGAAAATACTCGTGGAAAATCCTACGCTACTGTGTGTAGCAACATCACACGTCATTGCAACAATGACATTAGTTGTTGTCATCGCTCTTGTGGTGCGCCCCAACCATGGGACGTGGTGCCGCCGTAATCGGCGTCATTGCGAGGAACTACCTTAATTTTTTAGAATTTGGGGGCATGGGCTACTTGTGCAATTTTTGAAATTGTGAGCCCCAGCCTGCAATGATATAAGGTCAAACTTCAATTTTAAAATATACATGTCATGCAATTTTCGAAATTGAAGAACTTATTTTTTAATTTAAAACAAAGGTTAAAGATTGCAATTTTCAAAAAGTGGCTTTTCGAATATTAATTTCAAAAAGGTTTTTAATGTTTTGATTTAAAAATTCAATCTTTCGACCTGTTTAAAATTTTATTTAAAATTGACGACTAATTTTAAAATTTTATTTAAAATGTTAACTTAAATATTGAATTTGATTTTATTTAGGAGTTTTATCCTAAATTAAAATGTTGATTCAATTATAATTAGAGTTGGACTTTAATTTGATATTTAATTAAAATTTGATTTTAATTAATTATCACACCCTAATATATTTTGAAATTAGAATTTGACTAGAATTTGATATTAAATAAAATATGCTAATTAAATTATTTAATTGATCTGATCTATCTATCTAAATTAATTTAGACGATCATAATTGCTAGAAACTTAGAAGTATGTTTGTATATAATATTAGATATTATATAGGAAGGTATTTATATGTTGAATGTTTAATTAGTGGATAATTTTTCAACCATGTGGATGCGTTGAATGGTTAATTTTATACTTATTGTTTTTTGGCTTGCGAACTCTTTATTAATTTTGAACCTGCAAGTCTGTTGTTATTGTTGTTATTATTATTATTATTGTTGTTGTTGTTATTGTTGTTATTATTATATGGGCTTGTGTGTCCAATTCAATTAGGTTTGCGTGTCAACTAGTATATAAAATAGTTGCAGCTAGATTAATTGAATCAAAAGAGGTAGATACCATGAAGATGATGCATTAGATGAGTCAATGCAATACCCATTAGGAATTGATCAACTAGTCTTTCCTTTGGTTCGGAAAGGGCAAATAGTATTAGTGCATAAACGTCCACACTATTATATGTATGTTTATTTACATGCTAGATGTATGATAAAATACGTATAATTACTATGATGAGACATTTAAATGATATATCCCTCGCTAAAATTTTAAGTCAATTAATTATTCGTCTTCCATTATTATAGTGAAATATGTTCAGATTTGTGGGGGCCTGAAAAACATCTCGCATTTGGTGGAAATAAGTTCTTTTTGTCCTTAGTAGATGATTATTCTAGAAAACTATGAGTTTACCCTTTAGAGACTAAATTTGAGACTTTTCAAAAATTCAAGACTTGGCTTAAAATTATAGAAATTCAATTAGATAAGAAGTTACAGATTTTGAGAACTAACAATGTTCTAGAGTTTTGTAACTTAAAATTTGATAACTTTCATAAACAAACGGGAATAATGAGACATAAGACAGTTAAGTATACACCCCAACAGAATGAGGTTGCAAAAAGAATAAACAGGACCTTAATGAACAAGGTCAGGTACATGCTGATCGGCTCTGGACTTGCTAAAGGGTTCTAGGCTAAGGTGCATGCACTACTACCTATCTAATCAATCAATAGACCTTCTTCCAGTTCTGTTGAGTTTAAGACTCCACAAGAACTATGAACTGGAAAGCCACCACATTTAGCACATATAAGCACATTTGGATGTGCTGCTTATGTACATCAAACTAAGGGTAAGTTGGAAATTAGAGCCACTAAATATGTTATGTTGGGCTATCCTGGGGGAGTTGAAGGCTATAGGTTGTGGGTTCTAGGGGTGCAAGCATAAAGATTTTCAACAAAAGGGATGTTGTGTTCAATGAATCTGAAATGCCTTGACGAAAATATAAAGATGATAATTCTAGGAAATTTGAATACGAGAAGAAATTTAGGCGATGTTGACCAAATATGACTTCCCTCAATCTGAAGAGGATGAACCTGTCATTCCTCAAGTTGAAGAAAATGAAACAGAACCTGTATTTGATGAGGTTAATATTCATCTTAGAGAAACTGAACTTGAAAACACTACCCCTAACATGGAGGACACTTCTATCCAAGATTATCAGCTTGTTAGGAATAGGGAGAGGAGACAAATTAGACCTAATTCTAGGTATGAGTCTCAAAATCTGAATAATTTTGCCTTGGGTTTCTGGAGAAGCCATTGAGCAGACCGAACCTTCTTCTTATGAAGAGGCTGTGAATGGATTAAAATCTGAAAATTGGAAAATAGCAAAAAAAAGAAGAGATTTTGCTAGAGAGAGAGACATAAGCTCCAAAAGCAAAAAGAAAAATCAGCACACTGAATACAGGCATATAATAGCCAACAAAGGATCACACCTGTTGATTGAATCGAACAGCTCACAAACCCCTGAAGAAGCACAATCCGGGAATTATCTATCCAGCCAATTGGAGGTTGCCACATGGACCTTCCTATCCAACTCAGCTATAGGGATAGTTACAGAATTGACCTCAACTTAAAGAATTGCATTTTGTGAAACATGTTTTACCCTTCAGTCTTGAATAGTATGACCCAGGAACACCGAACACTCAAAGAAGATGAAGTGAAGGTTAGCAATTGCTGTGGCTGTGTCGTCGCTATAACAACAACTACGACTCCACATACTACAGGCGGGTGCCCACATGTCAACCGTTACTTCTTCTCAAACACAGCATGCTTTCGCTAGAGATATAAGAGTGATGCTAGAGATGCTTGGAAAAGGTTTGTTAGGTGTCATGAGTGCCAAGATTTTGGCCATGTTAATTTTGAGTGCCCAAATTATTAAAAAAAAAAAAAAAAAAACCAAGGAAAAAAAAAAACAAGGAGATTTTGTTAGAGAAAGAAACACGGAAGCTCCAGAAGCCAAAAGAAAAATCAACGCACTAAATGAAAACAAGCATATAATATCTAACAAAGGATCACAGATGTTGATTAAATCGAACGGCTCACAAACCACCTAAAGAAGCACAGTTCAGGAATCATCTATCCAGCCAATTGGAGGTTGCCACCTGGACCTTCCTATCCAACTCAGCTATAGGGATAGTTACAGAATTGACCTCAACTTAAAGAATTGCATTTTGTGAAACATGTTTTACCCTTCAGCCTTGAATAGTATGACCTAGGAACACTCAAAGAAGATGAAGTGAATTTCTATTCAGAATAAACTTAGTGCAGTGTAATAAAACAGAAGCTGAAGAGGAATTTAAAGGGGTGGTGTTGAGAAATAACATCACCTAAATATTGCTACATTGCAGCCTAAAATTCAACATTTAGAATGCCATGATAGACTTTCTATTGTGAAAATATTCAATTTGTATAGCATCTAGATATATAATATTCAACCAAATGTAAATATATTTGAACATGAGAAATATGAGCCACGCTTGGAATTTCAATACTTGTTACTTTTCAATTTATTCTTCCACTGTTGGATAAATACTAAGGACCGGCCTCGAGATATTGGGATCTTAGACCTACCTTATATATGTCCTTCTAAAAATAATTGAAAATAATATTACAAACCATAATTAGTAAATTTATAGTTAAGGCCGGTCTTGTAACTTGTCTGTATTCATTTATTTATTGAGTTTCGTCTACTCAATTGTGAAAGATATGTAATAGTTTTCCATGATCTCATTTTGTCCTGGTCAAATTTGATCTTGATAATGAAGACCATAAAAGTTTACTTTGATTGGAAGAATTTCAGTCGAGAAGGATGTGATGGAAAATGAAAATGAGCCAAGAAAATATTATATTCTTTAGCTGAATGAGTTTCCAATATATTTTTATATCATTTTCAAGGGTCTTAAAATTTGAATAACAAAATAAGAATAAAGAATATTTTTCTAGGAAAAATAAAACTCGATTTTTGTTTAATCTTATTATTAGCCGATAATAAATTGTGGTATGGAATTAATTGTACGATCTCATGAAGATCAGGCCGAAATTGGTCGTTTGTCTGAATTGGTTTTTGTTTAATCTTATACTAAAAGTCCCTGAACTCTCTGTAGGTTGCATGATCCCTGAACTTTTTGTTTGGTGCAAATTGGTCTCAGACGTTTCTTTGATGTCCAAATCAGCCCCTCAATGTTCAAAATGTTGCAAATCCATCCCAGTATTTTATTGAAGTTGCAAAGTGGTCTGTAAATGTTCAACAATTTTTTATTCAGTTCCACGGCCTGTTTAATGACAAAACAAGCTAGCATTTTGCCCCGTTTGACACTTTTTAAAACAAAATAATTTATTTCTTGTCCTCATTTTAACCACAGATTCACATTAAAATGTCTTGTACATAAACTCAATTTTTTTTTCACTTCTAATCACACATTTTCCAAAAAAACACTATTCAAAATATCATTTTTACACAAGGATGATCAGCAAACAGTAGTTAAGGTCAGACTCACCGAAAGAAACACAACCTACTAGATCTTGGGCCAAGTCCCAACATGGCAACATTAAAGTAGATGGAGATTATGCTAAACACTCCTTTGTTTTATATTATTTTCGATTCAGCCCCATGGCTTGTTTTAAGTTTTTCTTGTTTTTGATAAGAATAATACTATTCATAATGAAGACTACTGTCGATTTACATGATATACACATGATAGTTTGTTATTTGATGAATGAATAACATTACTCTTTTGATAATTTCTTTTTAAGTTTTTCTTGTTTATGGTAATTGGCTAGATAGGTGATGGTCCAATGTTTAAATCTCTCTTTGCAAGGATTCGACAATAAAGAATATCCCACCTTATTATGGATCTGTACAAATGTCCTGCTAGTATCTTCCGCAGAGGAAAGAGCATCCATGTACCTCATTGAGTAGGTACTTAGGTGCATACATGTGCAGTTCATTGAGTCTATTCATTCTTGCATGCATCTCATTTATTTTTATTTTGTTTTGGATTTTTTTTTTGTGGCTTTGCTTTTAAAAATTCTTGATTTCTTTTTATAATTAAAATAAAATATTTTTTTTGTGCTACTGGACATTTCTTGATGCTCTAAATACTGCATTTGGAACGAGTATGCATTCATTTGATCTATACTGTTATTTCCATTATTTGGTTAGGTTTGATGTGGAGTATTGAATATATGTTTTTTCATGTACCATATGCATAGCACACAATGTGATCTTGTGAGTGAGTCTGAACCCCATGTGTGCAATTTGGGATGTCTGTCATCTGTTGGTAAGGTGACTTTGAACGTGAATTGACCTTCATTTAGATAATCTAAGCTCACATATAATCCCCTTATCATACAATAAAAAAAATGGTTCATCTTATACTTTTTTTCGGAGCCTATTTGGCTTGAGTAATTAAGTCCGATGATTTCTCATAACCAAGTGCACTATGGTCAATTGACTTGGAGTTATCGGCCCAACACTCATTATAGGGGTTATTTTAGTCATTTAATGGACAAGAGTCTGCACATAAGATGTAACAATCGAAGAAAATGATAGAATAAAAAATTATATATGCTCAGGGGAAGAAAAGAAAAAGTATACATGCAAAAAAAAAAAGAGCTTTATTTTAAGGTCCTAATAAACTTTTGGGTTTGACTTTCATTAGTAAGGGAAAATACTTATCTAACTGTGGTGTTCACATGTCCTTTTTCATAAATTTAAGATTTGGACTCATGATTATGAGAAAATAGCGACACTCAACACTCGTGAGTCACTTTTACACTTTACTCCAATTGAACTTGATTTGACGTGGGAATCTTTTTATTGAAAGTGCAATACTTGTGAACACATGCATATTTGAGTTCATTAATATGTCGGATACGTGATTAAAAAAATGGAGAGACTATTTTCGAAATTTTCAAAAATTTAGTGCTATTTGTGTCAAAGGTTTTTCGCTAAGCGTCGCTCGAGCGATAAAAGTAGAAGCTATCTTGCTCGGTTATCGTTCGCCCCGTTCGCTCGAGCGACAGTCCGTATATTTGAATTTTAACGTTCTTTTTTCGTATTTTTTGGGATTTTTTTCTCTTACTTCTCATTTTTCCTACAAATTTTGCGCATTTCAAAATTGTGAAATTAAATATCAAGAGAATGTCTAGCATCGATTGTTGGGTAGCATTTCACACAAATTCATCCAATTTTACACATATTTCAAGGTAAGGGCCGAAACCCTAGTTTTTCAATTTTTTGCATTTTATTTGGGGCTTTTTTATGTTCTTGGTTGCATTCTTCATCACCATTCCTGTTTGGTGGTTTTCATTTAATTTCAACTCCCATTGCATCATTTAGGTGATTTTTCTTTGGATTTTTGCTTGGTTTCAACGAGTATGGCATATTTTTTTTTTTCAAATTTTTAGTTCTTTTTGTTGTTTGAGGCTTAGGTTTGATGGAGTTTGGGTTAGGAAAAGTTCTTGGTTTGTAGTTGTGTTGGTTGTGGTGGTTTTGGTTGAAACCTTGGTTGGGCTTCCTTACACCTGTCTTATTTATCGTCTTGTGACTGCACTTGGCATTAGTTTTCTTGAGGGAGTTCCTAGGAGGGCTTCTCGGCTGATTGACCACACTACCATTACTTAGAGTCCGTCTCATGCTTTTTCTAAGCTAGCTGAGCCAGTTGATCCGACTGTGCCAACTAATCCTATTGATGACCTTATTTCTATTGATCTCTCTGATTTTCCACCTTCTGCTCCTCCTTATGATGACATCCCCTAGACGTCCACTTATGCTCCTCTACCTACAAAGTCTATTATACCATCTGCGTCTGTTTCCATTGGCCCATCTGTTGCAATTATGGGGTTGATGACTGTGCTGATCGAGCAGCAAGCTCATATGATGGCAGAGATTACGCAGCTGAGAGTTACAGTTGATCGACATACTACACAATTTGCTACGCTTTGTGATGTTGTTGGATATCTTCAACGGGGACTGCATTGGATTCATCGACATTGGGATGACGGTGCAGCTTCTGATGAGGAAACTGATGCTGATAATGCAGCATAGTTGCTAGATTGCCTCTTGTCATCTGTGACAAAAATGAGGAGTAGTATATAGTAGATATTTTGATTGTTGGATATTTTGACTGGTGTGTGTGTGTGTGTGTGTGTGTGTGTGTGTGTATATATATAATATTTGTTTTCAGCTAGATTAAATTTTGATTTTTAGTGATATCAATGTTTCTTTTGGTATGTTGGTTTACATTGATATTTCATCTTAATTTAGCTGGTATGATTTAATGTATCTAATTTTTAACTGATATGACTAATGATTAACTGTTTGAATTTTCTATTTATATTACCATTTCACGTGCTTTTACACTGAGTATTGAGTTGTTTGTTTCAGGAAATAGGTTTACAAAGAAAAAATACAATTTAGTCAAGACAATTGATTTAATAGTAGTAAGTATTTTGATTTATTACATTGACTTTAGATTTGTAGTTTTGTCACAAAATGCCAAAGTGGGAGCTTGTTAGGTTTTTTATATAATTGGCAAGTCTGTGAACAAAATGGACTAGATTTATTACGTTGTAAAAGTCAAGGAGTAAGTTGCAATTGTTATAACTTGAGTTGTATTAGGTCTATGGTTTGAGAATGGAAAAGAAGGAAAAACGGCACCGCAATTTTGCTAAACTATCACCATGATTGACTCGAGCGGTAGAAACAGAAACATTGTCACTAGCCTGTCGCCAGGACTTCTCTCAAGCAACACACCATTGCTCGCTTGTCGACTAGCTTTCGCTCGAGCGACAAGGTTATCCGAAGAATTATAATTCGCATTTTAAGGCTTTTTATCTGGCCCATTCATTCCTTAACTTACAGTATAAGTACCAACACATTTCTGAACGATTTTTTTAAGGTTGAATATTGAGAGAACACATAATGTTTCTTATCTACTTCATCAAATTTATCCAAAATTCGTTTACAGTGAATTTCTGACTGGCAAAGTGCCCGGAGTTTTTACTCAGTTGGGGTTTCTCCGTGATCAATCTGCTTGTTATTTATTGTTTTCCATATAACTGCGGCAATTCAACTTAGAATAATTGGACTAATTTATTAATCATTTAGAGATAATTAATTGTGACTTGTTTCAATGAGTTCTTCACTCAACCACACTTCGACTCTGACTATGTATTTAAACCTGAGTTCCTAGATTGTGGTATCAAATTCTTTGAACAGCTTGTATCCAACAGCGATGGAACTCTTGATTTTGATCGTATTGTGGCTATGTGCTATGCAAATGAAGTTGGTATGCTCTGTTGCTATATGTGTGAAAAGTTTTTACCTAGGTCGCATTTTTCCTGCTTCTGGTATCAAAAAGAGGGCGAGGATCCATATTTCCTTTGATGTGCTTGTTATCGTGGAGAATTCAATCACCAACACACGTCACGTCTATCGACTTTGTGGATAGCCTTACCATGCTTAAGATGTTACGAGAATCTAAGTTAATTTCTTACTTCATGTATATGCATGTTGCTACCTTATTAACACCTATTTGGACTCAACTAGTACATTCTAAAATCAACATTTCTAGTTTGTGTATATTTTTATATAACTTTTTAACTGTATAGATCACCCTAATAGAACTCCAACATCACTCTTTGGGAAACAAACTTTTTATATACAAAGCTAGTTTAACCATAATAGATTCAACTAAAATAAGGTACATTTTTTTGCAATAATATCTACCAAGACATTTTATATTTTAAGAATTGTATTTTTGTCGATGTTGCCAAATGATTCATTTTCAATTTAACTACCTAACTTTTAACCAGCATTATTCTCTGTAGTTGTTGTAAATAAGATGATAAATTAGATATATTGACAAAGCATAATCATTTTCTCTTTGCTAATTATTGAATATCTGTCATTTTAAATTAAACACAAAAGTAAATCCGTATTTATTTCATTGAATATCTACCAATTTTTTCCCATTGATTTTGCTGATAGTTAACATTAATTAATGGCTTCTTTTTCTCTATAGAATACGGAACATGGTGAGGAGAAGTTTGAAGAGGATGAGGAGCAGTTTGGGACTCTAAGGGGTTTAGAAAACACGAAAACATTTGCATTGTCATCATCGACAAGTAGCACACCACATGAAATGCTAATGACATCGTTGGAGTCTACGCTTCGGAATATTAAAAATTATATTGGAGGGGAACCAAGCACTAAGCTGCTTCTCAACATGCTCATTATTGCCATATCTATTGCTGTATTTATAAAGATAATAATGTAAGAAACATTTATACGTGTTTCGTAATGAATATTTGACACTAATAAAAATGAGAAGGCTATTGTTAGAATTTGGGTGTGACCCGAATTCTTTATTTAAATAATTGAAGAATTCTAATTGAAGTGTACGTCAAGAAGAATTCAGTTTGGAATGTTACTGGAATCTCATGTCAAGTTGAAGTTCTATTTTGGAAGTCAATTGGGAGTTAAAAATTGGTATTGGACTTGAAAAAGAGTTTGGAATGAAGAAAATAACTATGATTGAAAAAAAAAAAGAGGGTCGAATGCTCGGCGCCGCAGCATCGGAGCCTTTGCTTCATTCTTTGCCCCGGGCGCGGGGGCCCTCGGAGGTGGCCCGTTCCAGATTTTTCGGGTTTTTCTCTCCGTTTTTGTTTTGGACTCGATTTTTTGACATCCTACTTCATCAACAATTCTACTATGAGGATTTAGACGTCCTCTACATATTCCTTATAAATATTAGGCTATTTCATACAATTTTATAGTGTGAGAATAGTGTGAGAAAAGTGATTACTAGCTTTTATGATTATTGTAATATTTCTCCATCTTCATTATTTGTGGTGCAATAAAATCTCCTAATTCATATGCCATATTTTCTTGTCTTCTTTTATTCTTTTACTTACGATCATATATTTCATATTTTGCCATATAATTTCAACATCTCAATCTTGTAGTTGTTTCATATAAAGTGGTATCGAGCGATACGTGAACCTTGAATTTTCAACAATTGATATTAAAGATTTTGGACATAATTAATGCAACTAGTAGTACTGATTCTGGTATCTTGTTTATTTCACAACAAGTGGTATAAGAGTCTAGGTTCAGCAGTTTCGAAAGAACGCATGGTTTGATTTGTTCGAGATTTTTGTTCGTGATGGTTTCTATGAAGTATGACAATCTACTTGTAGATCGGAGCACTAGATTTTTGTTATGGAGGGTTAAGATGTGTGCAGTACTCGTACAACAAGATTTAGTTGATGCGTTGCTGGGAATTGACAAGATACCTGAAACTCTTACCACAGAGAAGAAATTACGAAAGGATAATAAGCCAATTTCTCACATTCATCTTCATATATTGAATACCATTCTTCATGACATTTTGAAGGAGGGTTTAGCAGCTGCTTTATGGTTGATGTTGGAGTAATTGGGCATGACTAAAAGTCTAACAAGCAAAACAAGCAAGTTGCATCTCAAGCAACGTTTATACTCTCATCGAATGGTAGAAAGAGGATCATTGGAAGATCACCTAGTTGTATTTAAGGAGATAGTCCCTGATTTGGAAACTTTGAAAGTAAAGTATGATGAAGAAAATTTGGCCTTGAACCGATTGTGTTCGTTGCCCACTTTGTTTTCTTCATTTAGAGACACAATCTTGTATGGTCGTGATACTCTCACCATAGATGAGGTGTATGATACTTTATTTTCAAAAGAGAAGATGAAGCATATGGTGTCTGAGGCCAGAGATAGAGTAGGCCTTGTTGTTCATGGTAGTTCTAGAAGGGGCATATCGAAGTCTAAGTTTAGTAATCAGATTTGTAACTTCTGTAAAAAGAAGGAACACATGAAGAATGATTGCTACAAATTGCAAAATAAAGAAAGGTTCGTTGCAGGTCGATATGGAAAGCAATAAGAGACTTTATGTGAAGCAGACCTCACAGAGAACATTATAAATGAGGGAGATCTCTTATCTATTTTTGACATCGAGTCTAAACCAGGGGAGGACTGGATTCTGGATTCAACGTGTGTGTTTCAGATTAAAACACTTGGCCAGGTTTGACATGTTCCAGATTTTGGCCAGGTTTGACATTCCAGATTTGAAGAAGAATCTCATCTTGTTGTCTATCTTTGATTAAAATGATTATGAGTTCTTTAGTGGATGTGGAGTTTTAAAGGTTTGTAAGGGTACCCAGGTTGTATTGGAGGGACATAAAAGGTCTCAGTTATACATCTTTCAAGGTCATAAAAAATCTAGAAGAGTCAATCAACACATGTTCAGTACCCTGGTGGACATTCAATTTGGTACAATACCTTTAGGAGCTCGTAAAGGGTCGTATTTGAAGAATATAGCTCAGTGAAGTTCACGAGATATGGATAATACCGCTTTACCATAATAACCTACGATGCCATTATATTCTATTGCTAGGGACGGACCAAGTGGAAAAATGTATGTGGATGCTGATTTTATTGAGTATGCTTTCAGTATAGTAGAAAGTGTATAATTTAGCAATGGACATTCTTTAAAAGCATTTGGATTTGACTCTGCTTTGGGGTGTGTTACAGCTAAGTTTGGTGAATTTTAAAATAATTATAATTTGAATCAGAATCTGAGGTAATTCTGTAAAGTAATGCTTGGATTCATTGGAAGAGGTGGATTATTTTGTGCTTGGTTAGATAAATCAGTTTTGGTTATTATTTAAGAGTCAGTTCATTCCTTGCAGACGAATTTTAATTCTCCAGGTGGAGAATATTTTGGAGTTTTGTTCATTGCAGTGGAATTCGTGTTGAGGTGAGAATTGTTAGAATTTGGGTGTGACCCGAATTCCTCGTTGAAATAATTGAAGAATTCCAATCGAAGTGGATTTCAGAAGAATTTGGTTTAGAATGCTATTTGAGTCATATGTTAAGTTGAAGTTCTATTTTGGAATCCCATTGGGAGTTGGAAATTTGTATTGAACTTGAAGAAGAGTTTGGAATGAAGAAAATAACTTGGAACGAAAAAAAAAGAGGGCCGAACGCTCGACATCGCAGCGCTGGTGCCATTGCTTCATTCTTTGCCCCAGGCGTCAGGGCGTCGCTCCTGCACCTATTTTGGATTTTTCGCGTTTTTCGCTCATTTTTCGTTTTGAACTCGATTTTTTGAAATCTTACTTTATCAACAACTATGGTAGGAGGGTTTAGACATCCCTTACATGTTCCTTATAAATATTAGGATCTTTTATACAATTTTATAGTGTGAGAAAAGTAATTACTTGCTTTTAGGATTATTTTAATATTTCTATATCTTCATTATTTGTAGTGCAATAAAATCTCCTAATTACTCTACCATATTTTATTGTCTTCTTTTATTTTTTTACTTACGATAATATACTTTATATTTTGCCATATAATTTTAACATCTCAATCCAGTAGTTTGTTTCATATCAAGTGGTATCAAGCGATACACGATCCTTGAATTCTCAATAACTGGTATCAGAGATAATGGGTATAATTAACACAACAAGTGGTATCAGATCAATTCTAGTATCTTTTTCTTTTCACAACTGCTATACTGCTAGTCTTATTGAATTTGAATACCAAACATGCCTTCAAAGACATGTTCAAATACTGTGTCGAGTTTTTGTAAGAAAAATTATAAACTTACTGTCCTGATCTTTCTTGGTGTGATAAAATTTAGAGTATTATTTACAATACTTGAATATTTGGGTGAATGCAATTCTATATGAGTTTACAAATTTTTCATATGATGAAAGATTTGATAGTACGTAAACTTGACGTCTTTTTATATTTGTCTTATATTCTATTTTTATCTGAACAAAAATCATGTAAGCAAACAAATATTTTTTTCTTAACCGAGAAAATATACCAAGTTAATTTCTTTTCAAGCAAAAAACAAATTGGAACTAAATATCAATGCATAAAGACATCAATGCAATCTTCATATTTCATGTCAATCTCGTTTGGATTCTCCATACAGCAGGTTTCTTTCCGTCATACGCAAACACCCCATCTTGTAGATTTTGTATTTTATGGTCACATCTAATTCAATAGTAGACTTCATCTCCATCTTATATTAGCCTCTGTTTAAATGATATATAATAAATATATAAATGTGAAATTAATTATAACGATAAATTAAACATTCTTTAGGCTTTTTCTGATTATTGTCATACCACTAAAAATGTGAACACAACACACATTCAACACTTGCACTCACTTTCTTCTCGACTCCTCTCCCAAAGACGGAAGTAAGTGTCAAAACAAAATCTACTATCAAATTTTTGTACCTTAAAAGTGCTAAAAAAATCCCCTTTTTTGGACAAAAAATGTTGAAAATTAAACTTTTTTTCTTATTCTTCTGGTGATTGTTATATACGTAAGTGTTGGTTCAATGCTACTTTCACGTTTTTTTTAGTGAAAACATTGAATTTCTACAATATCTGATTTTTTTTTTCTCGAGCCAGAATTCTAATTTTGGCTTTAAAATTGGTAGATGATGAAACAACACTTTCTCCATAGTTCGAATAAACTTCGATTTCAAATGTAGGTAAAATTGGAGTAATCAGAATAAGATTACCATCACGTCCAGCCTCTAGGAATATCTAGCAAACAAAGACAGATGTTAAAAATTACTAGAATATATATTGGACATATAATCATACAATATACACTGCAGTGACTTTAGATGTAAAGCAAGACGTTGGAAAATACGGGTCGTAGATCGTCCATATAGGATGACCCGATCCATAAGATATTAAAATAGAGTGGAGGGAAATGGTTTGAAAAGAATTAATTCCTTGTGATTCCCTATTAATTCCTATTAATTCCCTACAACTCCCTGTGATTTCGTTCTAGCAATCGGGATAGAGAAAAGATGGTAAAAAAGTGTGAAGTTAATATGAAAATTCACACATAAATTGAAAAGTACCTTCCACTGTGATCTAAATTGGAACCATTGAAGAGCAAGAAAATGCATATGAGTTTGAAAAAAAAATATAATTCAACCACAAAAATTTTGAAAATTTCATCTTTTTCAAGTAGGAATTCACGAAACAAATTTATGTTCAAGCATGCTGCGATTTCTTTTATTGGTATCATAGCCTTAAAGGTTGTTTTCCTTCCCTATTGTCTTGCTAAAAAGGGAATATTATAATAAAAATTGCATGTACGCCATTTTTGTTGAAGCTTCAAGCATGTTTTGAAATAGAGAACATTAATTCACAAAATTTTTATAGCATATTCCCTATATGATTTAGATCATATCTACAAAATTTCTAAATTTTTGGTTTTAAAAATGAAACCTAGTTAAAATTGCAAAAGCTTAAAAAATTTACTGCATTTTATTTGTTAATTTTCGTATAGTATATCGATATGGTTAGAAAGTATTTCAATAAAATTTTCAACCATATAAAGAACACTAAATTTGTACCTAAAACGAGAAGTTATGTGTATTTGAAGTTTAGATCGAATTCTGAAATTTTTTGGAAAATTGGAGACGGTGAAGAACGGATTTTTCCACCCTCACTCTATGTGCATTGCAGCTGTGTCCCAAACAGGGCGTTAAGTATAAAACTTTTAAATTCTGACCACACAGATGAACTCAGAACATCGAAATTAGTGGAACAAACAAAAAAAGAAATAAAACAAACGGGGATTGGAATGGCGGCGTATGATGTGAGTAAGCGCACACTAATTTTAAAAAAATGAATATCTCTCAGTTGCGTGAGAGAGCTTTGGGAGTATTTTGAAATTTTGAAAATTTCATTTTGATCCCTATATTATTCTTGATTTATTGGTATAAAAATATTATATTTTCGGATTGTTAAATTATTTTTATATATTTAAAGTTTAAAATACATATTTTAAATACAAAAGAAATTATTTTCCGACTTAATTAAATCTAAAAATTTTATATTAAATCTAGAATATTTATTTAGGGATACTATTACCTAATGTGAGGTAACTAATATTTTTTTAAATGCTCCAAATTTTTTGAGATTGAAAAAGCCATCGATTTTTTTTTTAAATAGAAAATTGTCTTTAAGTCGGAAAAATAGGATTTTAGCATCAATTTTTTTTAGTTCAAATAATATCACGTTCTCCCGTTCTTGAGTGGTGTCGGTTTTAATATGGTTGTACAATCCATTATGACATATTCCCATATTTTGTGTTTAATCTGATGTGGGTAGATTGAAGCACATTTTTAGCATTCAAAGAGAGTATAATATAAGTCTACGGGTACAAAATGTATCAAAAAGTTACGTGCTTATCTCAATTAATAAGTGAATTTGGAGCATAATCTAGTAGAACACATGAATTTTTTAGACATTTTTTGGTGATAAGCAGAGTTTGAAAATTCTTATATCACTTTCCATTTGTTTGGACGGTGTAACAACATAAATTAAAGTGAGCTACAAATCTGTATAATAAAATTTAAATGACGTGAGTTTTATTCTTCGATTACATTTGAAATTATTTTCAAAAAGAATTAATTTGCGATATCATGATACATGTCATAATTGGATAAATGCACATATTTTTTATTTTTATTGTTCTTGGAATTGTCTTATTGAATTACATGATATTTGTTAATTTGTGAATTATTATAAATGCTAAGGTTAGTAGAATTAAAGAGATTCTTACTTATACATATTTGATTGTCGTTGAGTGACAGCTTGATGGTTGGAAGATTTAGAGAAAATTTCACCTAAAACTATTTGATTCACAAACTGGTTGAGAGTTCCAAAGTTGAAAAGAATTAATGAAATTCTCGCTTAGAATTTATGTAATTTTGCATTATGAAATTAAGTTTATGATAGTGAAATAATAAGATCAGATGATGATTGTAAACATGGTGAACTTGTGATTCTTTGTCTAATGTTGAACTATCGTATACATTAATTTGCACTAATACAAAATGGTATATGTGCACAAATGGTGCTGATTAAGAATAATTGTCTCTAGAATTTGGTAGATTATGGCATTAAAAAGAATCTATAATTGTTGACATTTATAAAGGTGATAAGCTAAATACAACAATGTTTATCACGATAAGATTTTGGATGTACCAGAAGAAATTGATGCTTTAAAGTGTATTAACCATGCAATAGAAGACATTAATATTTATGTAGTTCGACCCTAACAATACCTTGAGGGAGATCAATATGTATATTATGCGAAATTAAAATTACTAATTAATTAGCAACATGTCACCAATTAATTATCTCTAAATGATTAAGCATGCAAGCCAATTTAACCTATGTTTAAATATCACAGTTAATATAATCAATAAAGAAATCAGTAAAAACACACGGTATGATCACAGATAAATCCAATTGGAAAAACTCTGGGCACTTTGC
>CAIGRB010112435.1:144367-160886 GCA_903798255.1 Fraxinus quadrangulata
AGGAAAAAAAAAAACAAGGAGATTTTGTTAGAGAAAGAAACACGGAAGCTCCAGAAGCCAAAAGAAAAATCAACACACTAAATGAAAACAAGCATATAATATCCAACAAAGGATCACAGATGTTGATTAAATCGAACGGCTCACAAACCACCTAAAGAAGCACAGTTCAGGAATCATCTATCCAGCCAATTGGAGGTTGCCACCTGGACCTTCCTATCCAACTCAGCTATAGGGATAGTTACAGAATTGACCTCAACTTAAAGAATTGCATTTTGTGAAACATGTTTTACCCTTCAGCCTTGAATAGTATGACCTAGGAACACTCAAAGAAGATGAAGTGAATTTCTATTTAGAATAAACTTAGTGCAGTGTAATAAAACAAAAGCTGAAGAGGAATTTAACTTAGGATAATTGGACTGATAGATTAAGCATCAACAAATAATTTATAGTGACATGTTGTTAATTAATTATTAAGTTTTAATTCCGCATAAACACCTATTCACCCCCACTCTAGGTGTAATTTAGATCGAATCTCGTAAATTCAATTAGTATCAGAGCTACATTTCGATTCCTTACCCTTAAATTAATCTAGATGAGTCGGTCTCTATCCGTGCCTTCGTTTTTTTACGGAAGCAACTATACTTATTGGAACGTTTGAATGAAAGCATTTCTTAAAGCGTTGGATGAGCGTATTTGGATCATTGTTCTAAATGGATGGACTGCACTTTCATCGACTGTTGCTGGTATTGTTAAACCCACTGATGTTTCTCTTTGGACCAAAGATCTAGTTGTTGATTGCAACTGGAATAATAAAAGGGCTTATGCTCTATTTAAGGCTGTGTCTGCAGAAGAGTTTAGGAGAGTGTTGATGTGTGAAACTGCTAAAGACGTTTGAGATATCTTAGAGACCACACACAAGGGTACCAAAATTGTGAAGAACTCAAAACTGCAGATGTTAACCTCTAGGTTTGAAAAAATTAAAATGAAGGACGATAAATTGTTCGATGAATTTTATGCGAAACTTAATGATATAGTAAACTCGAGCTTCAATGTAGGTGAGAAGATCCTCGAGTCTAAGATAGTTCGAAAAGTTCTTAGATCCCTACTTGACAGGTTTAAACCTAAAATCAGTGCTATTGTAGAAAGTAAGGATTTAGATGAGGTTAAGATAGATGAACTTATGGGATCTCTCCAAATATATGAACTCACAATTTCTCAACCAAAGAAACTTAAATCCATAGCCATGAACACCATTAGAGAAGAAGATAGTGAATCTAATGACGCTGACAAATCGAAACATTATGATTTAAACTTTACTCTAATTAAAAACAAAGAGTATTAATTATTGGAAGTTGATTTTAATTCAATTTAATTATTTACGTAAATAAGAAATAAAATATAAACATGCAAAAACAAGCAAAATTGTTTGTTGGAATTTGATTTTTATTATATCTAATTATCTACATAAATAAGACATTACAAATAGGCATGCAAATTCTTGAAATTAATCAAATCAAAAAAGCACTAGAATCCTAAATCCACCATTGTTAACCTACTTTATCCTTTAACTACACATTTATAGCCAATGCTTGTTCCATGTTGACAATAGATATTCCTTATGTGTTAATTTTTTTTCTCTCTCGAGACAAATTAAACAAGTGTTTACCTCTGATCCAACTATCTTTTATGATATATATGGATAGATAAAAACACAATGCAAAACTAGAATATCAATAAAGATTGTACCAAGCACAGAAGTATCTCTATCTCCTATATGAATTAGTGTTGTTTGTTATTTGATCTAGAAATATAATTTATTTTAGGATATAATCACAAATCTCAAAAGCAATCCTAAAATTATCTAGATAATGTGATGGAAATTAATTCAACAACAAACAATCAACAATCACAAGAATTAAACTAAAAAACAAACAATTTATTGAATTAAAGAATCAACAATATTTCACCGTAATCCTAACAACAAAAGGTTTAACTGTATATGATTTGACTAATTAGAGGTATGGATGAATTTATAACCCGGATATTCAATCAGAAAAGATAGTTACGACTCTTAATGTTGAATTTCTACTATATCTTCAAATTGCATCCATCTTCATCGATAGGTATAGCCCAAAAAGATGGGAAAAAACATAGTTATTAGACTCAATCCGAACATCGACTCGGACAAGGTATTGGGTCTTGGGTTATTACTTGAACTGGTGGGTCATTGCATAAAAACCTACAAAAAAATAAAATAAAAAAAAAATAAATAAATAAAGTATAAACTTTTTTAGGGGCAAAATTAAAATTTTTAATTTATTTTTCACTAATTATTTAGGTCTATAAAATAAGTAATATGTGGGACCAAAGTTTTTTAAAAGAATATTTTTATAAAACCTATAAATAATTTATTAGATGCATATAAATTATTGCACATAAATAATACTAAATCACTTTATGTTTAAGTGGTGAGGAACCCATTATTTTCATTAGAGGTCAAAGGTTCAATTATCTTGGACCCAAAAATTTTGCAAGAGGATTTCAAAATTCAATCAAACCAGTTAATTGGGCCGATTAAATCACCAGTTAACTCAGTCAAAGTCTAATTTTGATAGCGTCAAGTACATTATTATCAAATTAATCTACCCAACTCGGTCAAGAGTCCGAATCACTAGTTTTCTGGTCCGATCGGGTTTAATAACTATGGTAAAAACTCCTAGCTTTGATCTCAAGTAATCTTTGTTGAGTGGTGTTTACTTTTGACCTAGATGTGGTCTTTATATTGTCCTTGAAATCTCTTCAAAGTCGTGTACAAAATAAATCTACCCTTGAGCCTTTTCTTGTATGTGCAAGGGCTCAGAACTTCTTTTCTCCATATTTGCACACCAGGCCATCTATTCATTTCATGTAAGTCCATCAACTTCAGATTTAGTGAACTTCAATTTTCAAGTTTCTCAATGATGCCCAAAATGGTCCCTCATCTTTCAAATTTACTTTGGTCCCCAATTTATCATTTTGTTCAGGTTTAGTCCCTCAGCTAATGTTTTTATACAGTTTTGGTCCATTCACCTTGATATCACCTCAGTTAGGTCCAAAACATTTAAGTGCCTCATGTTTGGTCCTTCATCTTCTAAACTTCCCACTTTGGTCCGTGAACTTCTATTTTCTTCAAAATTAAATCCTCCAAAGTGTTGAAAATGTTCAAGTTTGTCCCAATGTTAATTTGTCCAATTTTCATTTTCAAAGCTTCTAATCAAGTCTGAATTTATCGAAAACTCTTCAATTTCATCCCTCTAGCTCGAATTACGCCTCAATTCACCTCCTTTATGCTATTTAACATCCAAGTTTTTTACCTATTAAAGCATTATGTAAACTAAATATTAAGTTGAGATCTTCTCAAATAATCCATTCAAGTAGATTTAGAAGCCCAGTTAAGCATGAAAAATACACTTATTATTTGTAAATAGTTGCATCAGATTTTAGTTAAGCATGCAATGAAGTTATTAGAAGATTGTATTGTTGACTGATTCTCTATTCCGATTTGCAATTTGTCCTTATCGTAGAATAGTTAAATATGACAATAGTAGACTTGGAAATGTATTAAGTGGACCATGTGTCGAGTTTAGCTCTATATCATGACCATGCGGAGAATTAATTTCACTTGATTACTAGGTATTCTAAATCCTTGAACGTGATTGTGTATATCTTTTCGTGCCTCTGATGCTTCTCTGATTTGCCAATGAGTGAAATCAATTTAATTTGTCAATTTTCTTGATGAATTGGAGCACGAGAACGAGCGAAATAGAGAACCTAAATTCATGTTGGTAACAATTGCCCTATAAAGAGGGTAGATTGACTTCTTAAATATTTTTTGTTGAACGATTATATATGTTGAAAGCAAGATGTTGTCTAAGTAGATCATGAATTACAATTGAATAGAAAAACTCTATTGCCATTTTGCATGAAAACCCACATCGTTTGAGCTCAGTATTTTATGATAGCTAAACTTTAATACCCTTGATTAGTTCACATGAACGTTGAAGAAAATTGTACTTATATTATTAAGAATAATTAGAGGAACAAAACGGTTATTTGTGCCCGTACATAAATATCGGATCTTGGACGTGAATAAAATGTACATACGACATATAAGATAAAAATATTACAGATATATATTAACCTCTTTTAATCTTATATATTTCAAGAATGCAGTCTTTATCTTCAATGAAAAAAGAAAAAGAAAATAATTATTTTGGATGGTCTAAGACTAGACAAGAATTTTGATTTTACGGATAATTCTCGTTACGCATTCCATTGCATACAAGTATGAAAGATAATGTGCCAATATTTTCACAATTAAAAAAATAAAATGAAACGAGAGTTCTTGTAAAACATTTTGAATATTTTAAATGCATTTTACTTTGTATTGGCTGCATGAATAAATGTACTTCTTGTCGATTTGAGTATTTCCCATGTTACGTATCACAAAGTTTAATAACAGAAAAAAATTACTCTAACAATATAATTTGAGAAACTATATTTGGAGAATACTAGGAAATAATTTGACAAATGGTGCTATATAAATAAATCTTTTTGTCCCTTTCAGTGCCATTTATATATGTCAATTTCTATCAATTTTTAAACTGTACTTGGAACTTATAATTGTAAAATGTGCTTCAAGCAAGAGTGATTGACTCGAACAAAAATCCTAGTCGTCCCTTTTTTTTTTTTAATATCTGTTCTTCCTTCTAAAAAGAAATTGACAAATATAACAAACCACAAACAGCTAGCGGATGGATCATGGAATCTTCATGGAAAATATTACAAACCACCAAGAGACGAGGAATTGTTTGATATAAATTAAAAATCACGACAATCGATATACAACATGATTGTGCATATCTTTTCATGTCTTTGATTGTTCTGTGATTCATCAATGGGTGAGATTAATTTAATTGATTAATTTTCTTAATGAATTGAAAACTTGAGAATGAATGAAATAGAGAACTTGAATTCAAATTGGTAAGAGGTGCCCTGAAACGCGACAGAGTGACTTTGTAAATATTTTCTGTTGAATTATTAAACATGTTCGAAGCAAGATGTTGTCTAATTAGACCATAATTAAATGTCTGGAAAAACTCTATTACTATTTCGCTTGGCAATCCATATCATTCGAGCTCAGTATTAATGATGGCTAAACTTTGATATCTGCTATTAGTTTACACGATCGTTGAAAAAAAATATTACTTACATTAGTGAAAATAATTAAAGGGGCAACACAATTATTTGTGTTCGTACCTAATTATTGGATTTCGGACGGAATAAAATATATATACGAAAGGTAAGATAAAAATTGAAAAATGCAAGTTCGACACTAACAACACCTACAGGGGGTGCATATGTGTAATATGCAGAATTAAAATCTTATTAGCTAATAAGCAACAAGTCACCAATTAATTATCTCTAGATGATTAATTATGCAGTCAAGTTAATCATATGTTTGATACCACATATCATACATTCATAATTTAAATCAGTAAATGAACAATGGTATGATCACGAAGAAACCCAACTGGGAAAAATTTCGAGCGCTTTGTCAGTCAATCCACTATAAACGATTCAAGACTTACAGTCTACCAGATTAGACGACGACACGTACTATCTGATCTCCTGACTGCAATTTGATAACTTTCCTGAATTATGTGCTTCCCTGCACAAATTCCAGCTGCAATAACCAACTCTTTCCTAGAACTCCACTATCTTGTAGCAGCCCCTAACTTGGTAGAATCGCCTATTTCCAGTGGATCACGAAGAACAACCCGTTCTTCACATACTAGAACTCCAGTCGCCTTCCTCGATCTTCAACACCTTTGACAAATATGTAGGAAGTTGTGGTTTGGTATTTGGATTTAGATCTGATATTTTTTTAACCAAAAAATCTCATACAAAATGAAGGTTGAAAGATAATATGGAATGATTGTCTCACAGATGAAGTTCTCTCAATTATTCAACCTTAGAAAAACGTATAGGTGAGTTCTAATATTTATAGGTATGGTAGAAAACATATGGCCCAGGAAAAAAGCCTTTAAAACGTGAAATAAAATTTTTTCGTATAGCACCGTAGCTCGAGCGAGGGCCCAAAGACAGCCTGTCGTTCGAGCGAAGGAGGGGTGAGGATCTAGTGATTATGTTTCTACTTTTATAGCTTGAGCCAAATCTTGGCGACAGTTCAGCGAAAATTCGCGTCGTTTTCCTCCTTATTCCAAACTCGAAACCTTAGACTCACTCACTCACTTTTGAACAATTTGCACATTACCCCTTGTACTTTAATAACCTATCCAATTAAGTCATTTTGTCCACAAAATTTGTGAATTACATAAATCAACTAAAACCTTACAAACTCCCCATTTGGCATTCTATAACAAAACAATAATCTATGCCAATGCAGTAATCAAATAAAAATTACAGACTCAAAAAATGACACAACCTACAACTAACAACTGTCCTTAACGAAAAACTGCAATACCAATTTTCTGAAATAGACAACTCAAATATCATTGTAAAATGTATGGAAAACGGGATCAATAATAATCATAGTGCAAAGAGTTCAATTGAAAGTGTCATTTATGCAACTGTAACTTAGANAAGAGTTCAATTGAAAGTGTCATTTATGCAACTG
Organism: Fraxinus quadrangulata; assembly: GCA_903798255.1. Classification (NCBI taxonomy): domain Eukaryota; kingdom Viridiplantae; phylum Streptophyta; class Magnoliopsida; order Lamiales; family Oleaceae; genus Fraxinus; species Fraxinus quadrangulata. The sequence goes on from CAIGRB010112435.1 coordinate 151,047, forward strand.
TAACTTAGAAATCATATTTTTCTATTTTATATCACAAGCTAAACTAAGGCATAGTATCAATGAAATCCAACATACCATGAAGATATATTGATACTACTAAAATATCAAACTTAATTTAGTAGAACTGAAGTAAAAAAAAATACATCAAGTAAGTAGATAAAAATAAAATGTATTCATTCTGTGAAAGCAAGAATATTTACTCCCAGTTAAAATATCTACTCCCCTTTTGTTACAAAATGATAAGGGATATAAATATAAATGTCAAAAATATGAATGTTCTGATGTAAAAGTAGGTAGGCAAAATATATGTATCTATGTCTCTCTCCAACGACCCCTCAGACATAATATAAAATGTAAATCATAAACTGCCAGTAAAAAAATGATATCAATTTTATATATAGCAAAATGTTAAGTACATCCAGATATTATATATCATGTAAGTCTAAAAATCTAGATAGAGACTCCTCCTATCACAAAACTATACAAAAATAGCTGCCTATTGACTGTATATCCCCTTATTGTCAACAATGACAAGTGGGAAGCCTATATCTATGAAGTACTAGCAGCGTCATCGACATCATCTAAGTCTGTCATCTCCTCAAAAGTATCATCCAGTGGCAACAAATCCAACAAAGTCCATACTGAATATATCCAACAGTACCCCGAAGTGTAGTGAACTCGACAGTGTGTTGATCAATTGTAGCACAAAACTGCGTAATCTTCGCCATCATACGAGCATATTGCTCGATAAACATTGTCATCTGACCCAAAAGAGCAACGAAAGGATCGATAGGAACAGATGCAGAATGTGTAGAACTAGGAGGAGGAGGAACTGACTCGGACTGAGGAGGAGATGAATTAGATGTAGAAGGAATATTGGAAGGCTAAGGAGCAGTCGAAAAAGAAGGAAAATCAGATGGATAAAAAAAGATGAGGTCATCAATAGAATCAGTTGGCACAGTCGGGTCAACAAGCTGTGCTGGCTCAGAAGAAGCATGAGACCCACTCTGGGCGATGGTAGTATGGACAATCGGCCGAGAAGCTCGTCGCGGGACCCCCTATGGAAAATTGACTCCTAAGGCTAAGACCAACAGGTATATCAAACAAGCATAGGGCAGCCCAACCCTCATCCCTGTGGTCCGGAACGCACGTAAAATCTGCTCACAAATGAAGGTAGGTAGATCATTGGAATCACCGTGCAACAGTGCATACATAAAATGAGCCTTCTCCACAAGTAATGAAGAAGTGTGAGAAACTGGCCACAGATTTGTGCACACAATGCGCAACAAAATCTGTCGGTCAATGGATAAAGAACCAGTGCGTATCGCACCAAGACCACCCTCCATCGATGTGTTAAACACCGTGGAACGGACTAGAGTGCCCGAAGGAAGTGAATCGGGAGTAAGATATGGAAACAAGGGGTGGACGATTCTCGGAATATGAATAAGACTCAATATAACATCCGGAGTAATCTTAACTACCCGACCCCTAAGGAAGACCCGAAAAGAAGAGCCACCAACATCATGGATGTTAGCGTAAAACTCCTGAACTAACTGACTAGGAGGGGACGTCAACTCAACCAAAGTGGTTCCCCGCCCCGGAAAGTGAAGATAACAGCGAGGTCAGGTGAAATATCAGACATGATGACCTCGCGCTCAAAGAGTACAGGGGGAAGGGAAAACTGTGACCTAAATACATCTTGAGCAACAGCAGAAATGAACCTAGTTCGACCGTAAGAAGTCGAAATACTAGGAGTGGAAATAGAAGTGCGTGCTTTCTTAGGCCGCATCTGAAAGAAATGAAACATAAAATCAAAACCTCGAGATAAAGCAAACTAAATCATAAAATGCATGTTATGCATGCATGCACGCAAAATGAGGTAAAGAAAATGGACAAGCAACGTCCCCTATTGTGAATGCATGACGACATGCATTGATGTCTATAAATAATCAACACGACTCGAAAGAAAAATTCTACACCAAAGCATCAATCCAACGATCCCAACCTTAATCAACGTACAACAGCACCACATTCATCACACAAACACTTCCAAACATCCCAATAAACTTCAATGCACAAAACAATTCCAAAATTATGCCAAAAACCTCCAAAAATCTTAATAAAAGTTGCAAAATCATGCAAAATTGATGATAAACTATCGCATGAGCTAAACATGAAGTACAATATACATCCCACACACTAGAAGGACCAAAACAACGAAAAATCATGAAGAAAATCGGAAAAAGAAAAAAAAAAGATTTTCGAAAAATATCTTTGAATATTGATAGATTGATGAAATAGCACGTTCAATAAAGAATTTTAGGTGTTAATAGAGTGGGCTAATCAGCAATTTGACTTGGGTGTGAGTTGAGAGGAAGAATTTGAGAGAAAATGGGGGGGAGGGGATTGCGTAAACTTAACTGAAAAAAGACCTTAAAATTCAAATTTACGACCAATCGCTCGAGCGGAGGTCGACCAATAAGCGAGCGAGGCAGCTTCTACTGCTGTCGCTTGAGCGTGTTCCAGCGACAAGCTGGCGACACTTCAAATGATAGAAATAGCACCAAAAAATTGAAAAATAAGAAAAATGCCATTTTTCATCCCTTTTTTTTCTTAAAAAAAAATGTTAATTTAAGTAACACAAGCTCTCGACACGTCTATAATTAAAATCAAGCATGCAATCATAAGTTGAGCAATATCAAAAAGACTTTTCCATGAACTCAATTAAGTTCAAGATGGAGTAAGGTATATAAATGACTCATGCGTGTATATGTGTGTGTGTGTGTGTATTTTAAAAATATTGACTCGTAACAATAAAAAAATATTTTTGTTTATTTTCTCGTATAAAATATGAATGCACCAAGCATTCAGAACAAAACAAAAACAAATTCACACAAACAAAATACAAAACAAGAAATAGAAATGCATGAGAACAAATAAGTAAATGAACATGATGCATGCATAACTTAATGTGACATAATGATAAAGCACAATCATGCACCAGAAGTACCTAATCAATGAGGTACACAGACACCAATAGCTGTTCGAAGAAATTCAAAGTGCAGACCATCCAAAGGTCTGTAAATAAGTCAACTAATTAGTTCTCAGTAGAGATGTACTCAAGAGTAACAATATGAGTTTTCGAAAGCTCTCAAATAAAATGATGTTGTACGTCAATATGTTTGGTACGAGAATGTTGAACAAGATTGTTTGAAATATTAATTGCACTAGTGTTATCACAAAACACAATCATAGTATCCTATTCAATGCCATAATCACTCAACATTTGTTTCATCCAAAGCAATTGAGTACAACAACTTCCTGCAGCGATATATTCGGCCTTTGCCATGGACAAAGAAATAGAGTTCTATTATTACTCATCCAAGCTACAAGATTAGCTCCAACATAAATACAACCTCAGGAAGTACTTTTCCTATCATCGGCATTTTCAGCCCAATTGACATCGGAATAGCCAGGGAGATCAAGAGTAGACTCCCGAGAGTATAAGATCCTATAATCAACAGTTTGATTGACATACAATAATATGACGTACATCGCTCAGGTGTGATTCCTTGGGAACAGCCTAAAAACATATACAAACCCCAATACTAAAGGCTATGTCAGGTCTACTGGCAGTGAGGTAAAGTAAGCTACCAATCATACTCCTATACATTGTTTGATCAACACTCTTGCCAGTCAGATCGATACCTAATTTGACACTTGTGCTCATGGGGGTTCTAGTATATTTCTTGTTGTCTTGTCCAAAACGTTTGACAAGATTCTTGGCGTATTTAGATTGAGATATGAATAATCCTTCATCAGTCTGCTTGACTTGAAGACAAAGAAAGTAAGTTAATTCTCCAATCATGCTCATCTCGAACTCTTGTTTCATACACTCAGCGAACTCAAGAGCAAGAGAATCAAAGGGAGAACAAAGACAATGTCATCTACATAGATTTGAGCTATGGTAAAGGTATTCTCAATTCGTCTTATAAACATGGTCTTGTCAGCACCACCTCTCGTGAAACCACATTCCAAGAGATATGCAGTAAGCTTATCATACCAGGCTCTAGGTGCTTGTTTCAGTCCATATAAGGCTTTATTCAATCGATACACATAGTAAGGATATTTCGGATCAATAAACCCTTTAGGTTGTTCTACATAAGCTTCTTCATGAGGAATTCCATTTAGGAAAGCACTCTTGAAATCCATTTGGTACAATTTGAAACCTAAACTACACGCAACAGCTAGTAGAATTCTAATAGAATCAAGCCTAGCTACCGGAGCAAATATTTCATCAAAATCAACACCTTCTATCTGAGTGTATCCTTAGGCAACTAACCTAGCTTTATTTCTAGTTATGGTACCTTGATCATCAGTTTTATTCTTGAATATCCACTTTGTACCTATAACATTGTAGTTATCAGGTCTAGGGACCAAATCCCATACTTGATTTCTCACAAACTGATTTAATTCTTCATGTATAGCATTAATCCAACATTCATCCCTAAGGACTTCTTCCACTTTTTTCGGTTCAATCTGAGACACATAGCTAGCATATGATAGGTTGTTGAAAATCCTCCAACGAAGTCTTATACCTTCTTCTAAATCTCTAATGATATTAACCTTAGGGTGATTCGACTTAACTCTGGACGAAGTTTCTTTAGGTGGTTTAGCTTCATTATCAGAAGTAGACTCCTTATCGGAAGCAACCAACTCATTCGATGGGCGATGGGGATTAGAAGCTGAAGCATCCTTAGATTCATCTATCTTGTCCAGCTCAATACAATCTCCACCAATCTCCCTCTTACTACAAGCATCATCTATCACGACATTAATAGATTCCATCACAATACGTGTGTGATTATTGTACACCCGATCGGCCCGACTATTTTTGGAGTATCCTAGAATGTAGCACTTGCTGCCAAATACACGAAATTACTTGACAGTAGGCCGTTTATCCTTCCAGATCTCATAAGGTGTCACATCAGTTTTGGGTCTAAGATAAACCCTATTTACTATATGACATGCTGTATTAATGGCTTCACCCCAAAAATGCATAGCTAGTCGTTTACCATAAAGCATAGCGCTAACCAATTCTTGAAGGACTTGATTTTTCCTTTCAACAATTCCATTTTGTTGTGGAGTGATTGGTGATGAGAATTCATGTTGGATTCTTCTTCCTAGCAGAAATTTTCAAGATTCGAGTTTTTGAACTCTTTTCCATGATCACTACGAATTCTGGAAACAGAATATCCCTTCTCATTTTTAAGTCTCTTGCTCAACGAAATGATAAGTCCGAACACTTCAGTTTTATATCTCAGCAGTTCAATCCATGTAAATCGAGAAAAATCATCAACAATAACCAGAATATATCATTTACCATCGAGACTTTCATTCCTAGTCCCATTAAATCCATATGGAGTAGTTCAAGAGGCTTGCTTGTCATGATCTTAGACGTTTGTTTGTGGGGGCACTCTAATCTGCTTACCTTGTTGACATGGACCACAAACAGTGGACTCGGTGTATTCTAGTTTAGGTAGACCATTAACTATATCCTTCTTGACAAGTTTGGACAAATTGTTATGGTTCATATGACTCGGTCGTTGATGCCATAATCTTGGCACTACTACAAACCTAGGTGGAATTAGGTAAAGCTCCGTAACAATTATCGGGGTTTCTTACACCATTGAGAGTAATGTTACCAGTTGAGTCATACACAGTACACATTTTCTAGACAAAGCTAACATCAAAATCAGTACCACAAATTTGGCTGATACCCAACAAATTTAACTTTAACCCTTTTACATAAAGCATATCAGAGATAGCAGGCAGTCCAACAATTTTAACAACACCCATTCCTTGGATCGGTGCAGTGGCTCCATCTCTAAATATAACAACACCACCATTCCATTCACAAGAGATGAGAACAAAGCTTTGTCACCACACATGTATCTTGAACATGTACTGTCAAGGTACCACATGGAGCTATTTTGAGCTTTAATGTAAAGATATGTAACCCAACACCTTATCCGATCCTTAGATCGTTCACTTTCGTTCTTCCCTTCTACCTTCTCAATCTCGCGGTCAGATTCCATAATAGCAATCGAGGTGAAGGCCATGTAATTTTATTCTTCCTCACCACGAGACGTCTCATTCTGAGAGCTAGATTCTGACTTCTCATCACTCATGGTCACCACTAAACTCATACGACGTTTTTTTCCCGAACTCCTCTTCAAATTAGGACATTCACTCCTAACGTGACCATACCCCCTGCACTCATGACATTGGAAAGATTGAGATTTTAAATCGGGAGTCTTGGAGGTGTTTTTCTTGTGTTTACCTCTAGAGAATTTATTGGGGACTTCACTACTCCACCCATGAGGCTTTCTTCTATTCCTCATCACCTTTTGGAAATTTTTAATAAAATAGACAATTTCGTCGTCCCTAAGGGTCTCAATGTCGGTAGACTCGTTCTCAGTTTCTCTAATAATGTTCATGGCGATGGAATTAACCTTTTTAGATTGTGAGACAGTGACTTCATAAGTTTGAAGTGATCCTACGATTTCCTCAATTTTAACAGCATCTAAGTCCTTACTTTCTTCTATCACAGTAACCTTGGGTTTGAACCTCTCGGGCAATGATCTAAGGACTTTCCTAACAATCTTTGAATCAAGGATCCTCTCACCTAAATTAAAACTCGAATTGACTATGTCATTAAGTTTATCATAAAAACTATCAAATGACTCATCATCAGCCATCATTATCTCTTCAAACCTAGTGGTCAACATATGCAGTTTAGAGTTCTTAACAATTTTTGTTCCCTCGTGTGTGGTTTCTAAAATATCCCAAACTTCCTTAGCAGTTTCATACATCGATACATGCCTAAACACTTCAGCAGATACAGCCATTAACTGAGCATGAAGACATTTTTTGTTCCAATTACACTCATCCAAATTTGTTTTCGACCACAATGAAATATCAGTGGGTGTAGCTATACCGTCAACAGTAGTTGTAGCCGGAGCCTACCCATTTTGAACACTTATTCAAATATGTTCATCCAAAACCTTAAGAAAAGCTCTCATTCGAACTTTTCAGTATGTACAATTGCTACTGTCGAAAAACGGAGGCACAGACAAAGAATAATTCATCTAGATTTCATAAATAAGGGTCGGGAATCGATTTAAGGCTGTGGTACCTATTGAAAAATGCAAATTCGACCCTAACAACACTTAGAGAAAGATTAATATGTGTAATATGCGAAATTAAATCTTATTAACTAATTAGCAAGGGGGGGGGGGGGGGTGACTAGGTGTAAAATGCGGAATTAAAATCCTATTAACTAATTAGCAACAAGTCACCAATTTATTATCTCTAGATGGTTAATCATGCTGTCAATTTAATCCTAAATTTGAATACCACATATCATACATTCATAATTTAAAGCAGTAAATGATCAACGGTATGATCACGGAGAAATCCAACAGAATAAAATTTCGAACGCTTTGCCAATCAATCCACTATAAGTGATTCAAGACTTATAGTTTACTAGACTAGACGACGACACGTACTATCTGATCTCCTAACTGTAATTTGACAGCTCTCCTGAATTCTGTGGTCCCCTGCACTAATTCCAGATGCAATAACCAACTCTCTCTTGGAACTCCGCTATCCTGCAGTAGCCCATAGCTTGGTAGAATCGCATATCTCCTGTGGATCATGAAGAACAACCCGTTCTTCACAAACTGGAACTCCAGTCCCCTTCCTCGATCTTCAGCACATCTGATAGATATGTAGGAAGTTGTCGTTTGGTATTTAGATTTGGATCTGATGTTTTTCTCACCAAAAGATCTCAGACAAAATGAAGGTTAAAGGATAATATGGAATGATTGTCTCACAGATGAAATTCTCTCAATTATTCAACCTTAGAAAACGTGTAGATGAGTTCTGATATTTATAGGTACGGTAGAAAACATATGGGCTAGGAAAAAAGCCTCTAAAACGTGAAATAAAATTTTTTCGTATAGCACTGTCGCTTGAGCAAGGGCTCAGGAACAGTCGAGCGACAGCCTGTCGCTCGAGCAAAGGAGGGGCGACGGTCTAACGACGATATATCTGTTTTTGTAGCTCGTGCCAACCCTTGGTGACGGTCCAGCAAAAATCAGTGTCGTTTTCCTTCTTATTCCAAACTCGAAACCCTAGATCCACTAACTAATTTTTGAACAAATTGCACATTACTCTTTGAACTTTAACCACCTATCCATTTAAGTCATTTTGTCCACATAATTTGCTAATTACATAAATCAACTAAAGCCTAACAAAAATAATACACATATATTAACTTTTCTGATCTTATATATATTAGAGTGAGCAGTCTTTTATCTTAAATGAAAAAAGAAAAAAATTAGCAATTAGATTGGATGGTATATGATCGACTTGGCAAGAGAATTTTGATTTTATATGTAATTCTTGTTCCACATTCCAGCACATAATGTGCCAATATTTTCACAATTAGAAAAAAGAAACCCGTGTTCTTGTAGAAGATTTTAAATATTTTAAATACATTTTACTTTACATTAGCTACACGAATAAATGTAGCCTTCTCGTACATTTGAGTATTTTCCATATGTTATGTACTACAAAGTTTAGTAACAGAAACAAATTGCTCTAACAATATTATTTCAGAAAAAATATTTGGACAATACTAGGAAATAATTTGACAAATGGTGCAATATAAATAAATCTTTTTGCCCCTTCCATTGCCATTTATATATGTCAATATCTATCAGTTTTTTAATTGCACTTGCAACTTGTAATATGTGTTTGAAGCAGGAGTCATTGACTCGACTAAAAATCCACATCGTCTATTTATCTGTTTTTCCTTCATAAATTGACAAATATTACAAATCACAAACAGCTAGCGGATGGATTGTGGAATCTTCGTGACAATTATTACAAACCACCGAGAGACGAGGAATTGTTTGATTAATGTTACAAATCACAACAATCGAAATACAACATGAATGTGTATATCTTTTCATTCCTTTGATAGTTCTCTGATTCACCAATGGGTGATATTAATTTAATTGATCAATTTTTTTAGTGACTTGGGAGCTTGAGAACGAACCAAATAGAGAACATGAATTCAAGTTGGTAAGAGTTGCCCCGAAGAGCAACAGAGTGACTTTTTAAATATTTTCTGTTGAATGGTTAGATATGTTCGAAATATGTTATCTAATTATACCATGAAATATAAATGTCTGAAAAAACTATTACTATTTCATGTGGCAATCCGTAGCATCCGAGCTCAGTATGGCTAAAATTAGATATCTGTAATTATTTTACGTGATCTTATATATTTAGAGTCTGCGGTCTTTATCTTTAATAAAAAAAGAAAAAAACAATTAAGAACTAGATTGGATGGTATAGGTAGAGATGTCAATGGGCCGAGCCGAGCCGGCTCGGGCCATATAAGCACGAGCTCGCCTCGTTTGTAAGCTCGGCTCGGCCCACGAGAGCTCGTCAATTTTTTTTTTTAACTAGGTATAACCTTTAAAAAAATTGAAAAAAAAATTTTCGACGAGCCGCTCGTCCCAAAATGCTCGGCTTGGGCTCGTCTTTTTTACGAGCCCGAGCAGCTCGTAGCTTGTTTTTACGAGCCGAGCCGACGAGCCGCTCGGCTCATTTGCCACCTCTAGGTATAGGATCGATTGGGCAAGATACTTTTGATTTTATATATAATTCCACATACAAGTATGAAAGATAATGTGCCAATATTTTCACAATTTAAAAAAAGAAACCCGAGTTCTTGCAAAAGAATTTGAATATTTTAAATACATT
>CAIGRB010112466.1:9815-36852 GCA_903798255.1 Fraxinus quadrangulata
ACTCTAAACTCTTTTTTTAACAGCTAGGAACTTGATCTCTATATGTTTTAACTTCGTCGAGCTCCTGTTGTTATTGGAATATAGCACTGTTGATTTATTGTTACAAAATAACTTGAGTAGTCATTCTATGCTATCCACAATGTGCAACCTAGTGATAATTTCGTAGCCATATTCCATGGTTTGATGCCTCATAACATACTATAAACTCCGCTGCCATGGTGGAAGTAGCTATGAGTGTTTGCTTAGCACTCTTCTATGAAATAGCATCTCCAGCAACCAGGTAGATATAGTCTAAAGTGGATCTCCTACTATCTTGGCATCCCGTGAAATCGAAATCAAAATAACTGATGATCTCCAACTGATCTGATCTGATCTCCTGTATGTGAGCATGTAGTCCTTTGTTCTCTATAAATACCGCATGACCGGTTTTGCTGCTTTGCAATGATATATTCCCGGGTTACTTAAATATCTCCCTAACATCCCAACAATGTACGCTATATCTGGATGCGTACAAACCTGAGCATACATCAGACTCCATATAGCTGAAGAATAAAGAATCTTCTGCATTTCTTTAATTTCCAAGTCATTTTTGGGACATTGACTTAAACTGAACTTGTTTCCATTAGCTACAAGGCTGTCACCTGGTTTACAATCCTGCATGTCATATCTTTTAAGTACCTTTTTGATATAGCTCTTTTGTTAATCCAAGAATATCCTGAGAACGATCACGGTGTATCTGAATTCCTAATACAAAATTGGCGTCACCAAGATCTTTCATTTCAAAATTCCTTGCTAGAAATCTCTTAGTTTCGTGCAATAAACATATATCGTCGCTAGCAAGCGATATGTCATCGACATATAAAATCAGAAAAATATACTTACTCCTACTGAACTTGTTGTATATACAATCATCGACCAAATTCATCTCAAAACCATACGAGATGATTATTTGATGAAATTTGTAATACCATTGACGAGAGGCCTATTTGATTCCATAGATGGATTTCTTTAGTTTATAAACTGTTTGCTTTGCATCATCCAGCACAAAGTTTTCTGGTTGTACCATATAGATTGTTTCATCAATGTCGCCATTGAGAAACGATGTCTTAACACCCATCTGATGTAACTCAAGATCGAAATATGCTACCAATGCCATTATAATCCTGAAAGAGTCTTTCGAAGAAATCGGAGAGAATGTCTCTTTATAATCGATGCCTTTTTTCTTTGTAAAGCATTTACGATAAGATAAGCCTTATATCTTTCCACATCACCTTTCAAATCCCTCTTGGTCTTAAATATCTATTTGCAACCAATGAATTTTGCACATTCAGGCAATGGAAAGAGGTCCCACACGTCATTGTCCTTCATAGACGTTATCTCTTCATTCATGGTATCGAGCCACTTTTGAGAGTTAGAACTTTTCATGGCTTGACGGAAGTTCATCGGAACATTTTCCACCACTCCAATGTCAACTTCATGTTCTTGGAGAAATATGATGTAATCATCCAAAACTGTACTTCTTCTCTCTTTAGTGGATCTTCTTAATGGTATTAGTTCTTGAGACTGTAGAGTTTGTTCTTCTGAAACAAGTTGTTGACCTTCAGAGGAAGATAAAACAACATTGTCTTGATCCGAAATTACTTCTTGAACAATGTCAAAATAAAAACCCGATCCTGATAATTGTCAATTGCAATTGGAGGAATTTCAACGTATTCCTACTCAAAGACAAAGTCTGTAACCCTTTCTCCCCCCTCCCGTGCAAACTCAACATCCTCAAAGAACCAGGCATTTCTCCTCTTGAAAATTGCCTTAGTTGTGGGATCATAAAACTTGTAACCCTTGGACCTTTCAGAATATCCAATAAAATAGTAACTAATAGTCCTTACATCTAGTTTCTTTTCATTTGGCCTATAGGGCCTTTGCCTTAATTGGACATCCCCAAATGTGTAAGTGCTTCAAACTAGGCATTTTACCTTCCAAAGCTCATAAGAGGTTTTATTAGTAGCCTTAGTTGGAACTATATTGAGTATATATGCTGCAATCTTTAATGCTTCACCCTAGAGTGATTCTGGCAATGTAGAATGAGCAATCAAACTCCTCACTATGTTCTTAAGCATTCTATTTTGTCTTTCAGCAATACTATTCATAGTAGGTGAACCCGACAAAGTGTACCGTGGGACGATACTGCATTCCTCTAAAAATTTAGCAAATGGTCCTAAACGTTGTTCACCTGAACCGTCATATCTACCATAGTATTCACCATCATGGTCAGATGTGACGCTTTTAATCATTTTGCCTAGTTGGTTTTCAACTTTAGCTTTATAATTTCTTAACACATCCAGCGATTGTGATTTTTCATGAATGAGATATATATAGTCATATCTAGAAAAGTCGTCTATGAATATTATAAAATATTGTTGACCATTCTAAGAAGTCGTAGGGAATGGTCCACAAACGTTCGTATGTATAAGTTCTAAGACATCTAAAGTCCTGTTGGCTTGAAATCTCCTTTTATTGGTTTGTTTTCCTTTTATATAGTTAACACACATATCATAATCTATAAAGTCAAAGAGATCGAGAATTTTGTTAGATACAAGTCTCTCAATTCTCCTCTAAGAGATGTGATCTAATCTCTTGTGTCATAACAAGGTAGAATTCTCGTCGGTTAATTTTCATTTTACACCTCGAGTACTTACATGCAAGGATATATTAAAAGAAGCAATCATATTAATAAAATAAAGATTATCGTAACCTGATAAAAATTCGGAACCAACCAATTTTGAATCATGAAACAAACTAAATTTTCCATTCTCGAATGAAAAAGAATAACCGGACTTGTCCAAACCAGAAATAGAAATCAAATTCCATCAAAAAGATGGTACAATAAATGTCTCAATAAGATCCAAATAAAATCCACTCTTTTACAATAATCTAAATTTTCCTATTGCTTCTACTTCTACCGTTTTGGCGTCGCCAATATAGATGATATTTCACCATCACTTAGTTTTCGACAACTCAGTCAACCTTACATAAATACACTGATGTGAGTTGTTTAGCGGTGGCAAAACGGCTCGGTCGCCCGAGCCGCCCATGGCTTGACTCGGGAAAAGCCCGGGCCAAGCCAACTCGAGGCCTGAGACCACCGAACCGAGGCTCGGGCCGAGCTTCATTTTTCGGTACTGGCTCGAGCCCGAGCCACATGGGCAGGCCCGGGTAACGGGCCATTTTCGGCTTGGCTCGCCAACCATTAAAAAAGTTTCAATCATAAAAAAAAAAATAAAAAAGATAAAATAAAAAAATAAAAAAGCAGTCAGCTACCTGCAAAATTGCAGGCAGCTATGACAGCATGCATGCAATTGCAGGCAGGCTATCATAGCTCATAGCTGCCGTAAAAAAAAAAATTTAAACAGATTTGAAATTCAAATTTCGATAAAACGGATACATATTTTTGCTATAAATACGTATAAAAAGGAGGAGGGTTTTAATTTTACTTATATATTTATAATATGTATAAACTAAACAAAATAAAAATTATCGAGCTGAGCTCGGCTCGGCCCGTTAAGGCACGAGCCGAAAGCTCGGACCGAGCTTATTTTTTGGAATCGAGAGCTTCGGCTCGCGAGCCAGCTCTGCTCGACTCGTTACCATGCCTAGAATTGTTGCACCAGAATCTATCTACCAGGAGTGCCTAGGTACCGCAGTTAAATTAATCTCAGAACAAACCAAATGAAGAATAATACTTTCTTGACACACCATGCGTGATAGTTGGTACAATTTTTCTTCTTATGACTTGGAGTTCCACAGAAGAAACAACCACCCTCAGTTGGTTCCTTATACTATTTCTTTTGTNTAAGTACTTTCTGTCTTGTCATGCTTCAATCTTTAGTTTTGAAGCAATGTGAGACATTTCCATAATGTACTCATATATATTTCATTTTCCTTTGTACCTTATTGAGATAAGATTTGCCAAAAGTGTACTAGTTTCAGCATTTTCATTCTTGGCAAACCTATTCTCAAGGCCCTCATGGAAATCCTTAGTCGTAGTCACCTTATCAGACATAGTGCACCGAAATGCTTCTGGAATAGCACGCTTTATGACCATCAAGCTTATACGATTCGATCATTCCTATTTTTCCATCTCTCTCTTGTCATCAGAGGTACCCTTATCATTAAGTGCAGTAGGTTGATCGACCTGTAAAGCAGGGTTCAGATCCATGACTCCGAGAACAGTTATTACGTTATCTCGCCATGCCTTAAAGTTTGTGCCATTAATTATTGGAATTGAATTGATGCTAGGAGAGATACTGGTAGCAGAACCTGATACTGAATTAGAGAATTTATTTGTTTTTTTATCCAACTTTCTATTTCAAGTCTTTAATCATTTGATGTCTCTTACTGGAAGTAACTTTGATTCCAAATATAAATACTTCAATGGGGGTACTATTGAATCAAACCACATAATTCAGAATAATGTTATCTAGTATCATTGGTGCTATAACACCAGAATATGTGGTATTATGTGATAGACCCAATGAAAGGTGAAATCAAGTGATATCTTTAATTGTACTTCTCATTTAATATCACATTAGTGCCACCTAAATTGGTGTTTTAAAAACAGCGGTATTAAATAACATTACTCGACTAACGTGATGTCCACGCACTATTCTCTCAAGCTTAAATGGAATTTTCTATATCTCATCAGAACAACACGAACTCCTTTGATAACTTTCAGAACTCTGCATTCAACATTGTTCTTGTACCCTTTGGAATCAAAAGTACTTAAAGAGATAAGATTTTTCTTCAGATCTGGAACGTGTCTCAGTACATCAAGTGTTCTAACCATTCCATCAAACATCGTTATTCTGACTAGACCAATACCAATTATCCGACAATGAGTGTTATTACCGATCATCACAACACCTTTTGAAACGTCTTCATATGTTGAAAACAAATCCCAATTAGGAGTCATATGAAAAGTGCAAGCAGTATCCAAAATTTAAGCCTCGTCGGGTTTGGAGTTGTAGTCAGACATAGGTAGAAGCTCTCCATTACTACTAAGATTTTCTGCAATACTTGCTTCTCCTAAAGTTTTTGATTGTTGATTTGCAGTTGACTTTGATTTATTTTGCAACTTATAACAATCATTTACCATGTGCTCCTTTCTCTTGCAATAATTACAAAATTTGAAATTATATTTTGACTTCCCTCTCGAACAACCACCATAAATAATGAGACTATCTCTATAATCCTCAGATGCTAGAAGATGTTTTATATTTCTCCTTTGAATATAGAACATTATAGACTTCTTCGAGTGTGAGATTAATACGACTATATAAAATCGTGTATCTAAAAGACATGTATGAGGTGGGCAATGAAAACAATAAAATCAATCCTAAATCTTCTTCATCACTATTTTTATGTCGTCTGAAGTATGTTTCATGTCCCAACCAAATTTCCACAGCCTAAATCTCATCTTGTTACACCCAAAATGCAACCATCTTGTTATATTGTGTAATATAAATTGTGGCTCTTGTAACTTTGGATTCTCATGAGGGAACGACAATATTATTTCTAATCCTCGTTTCGGTTTTGATACATGTAACTGCGACAATTGTCTTCCACTTTTTATCTTGACCGTGGTTTGCAACGAGTTGCATTTATAAATGTGACTGGTTTACTTCAAAAATTTTATAAGCTCAAAATAAAAATAAAAAATCCTTTTTTGCTCGACTCTGCTGCTCAGGTCCTGGTTTAAAATTATCTACTTTTCGAGAAAACAACAAATAAATATAGTTAGATGTTTTCATGCTTTAAAGATTCCATTCCCATCTGCAAGCTCAAATAAATTTTGACCTTGAAGCAGTTTTCTTTCTTATTATTCTGGAAAATCATGTAAAATACAAAGCAGTTGAATCTAAGTAAAGTTAATGGTAAAGGAATACACACAAACATATGAGATTGATCACTTGGAGACTTTTGCTACAGTGACAAAGATGAATATCCAGTGGCGGATCCAAAAATTCGGTGAGCACGGGCCGTCACTAGACGACCGCTCGAGCGGCCACCCAATATGAGGAAAAAAAAATTCTGATTGAGCCAGCACGGACGACCGTAGAGAGCTCGTCGGATGCTAGCTCCACCACTACGAATACCTCGCGTCCTCGTCACTAGCTTCAACTTATGATTGGCCTACATCAGTTGGATGTCAAAAAAATGTATTTCTTGAGGGGGATTTGAAGTGTTCAAGTACTCTCGTCACTAGCTCCAAAAACTGATGCAACCAAAGATTTTTCTATGGTGGCCCATTATCATTTCCTTTTTTACTCCACTGCACTGGTCTTAGTTTAAAATTATCTACTTTTCACGCCACCAACAAATAAATGGAAACGACAAAATTCAAGGATCCTACTAATTAATTAGTGCTATCGGAGTATTATGTTTTCCAAGGATTCCATTCACATATTCTAATCAAACTATCAATGTTTGATACTGAGACGTTTTCCCTCGAAAGCCTCATGCCTTAAACCAAAAAGGAAAAAAAAAAAAAAAAGGATAATTCAAAACTGATGAACAATCTTCAAAATTCATGATAGAACAATTCGAAGTGTCCAAACAAACAAAAGAAAAATGGGATAACTGCAATAGAAGCTCCAAACCTTTCGGTATACTTTTCCCTAACATTTCAATCATTGCAGCCGTCACCCCTAATCTTTCAAACCGTAGTGATCGTAGATCAACTGACTGGGCGTCCATTGGTGGAGCTCAACCGAACGTCAATACTATGTAGTGCTTGGTCTAGTTTAGAGATAACGATAGGTCAGCTTGGTTCGCTGCAGCTAAGGTCCTAATGGATAGATTTAATCCATATTTCTGTTAGTTGACCAAAAAATTAAGTGTGCCATTTTTTTACTAATTTCAAGGGGATAAGATAAAGATAGTAACCTTATATATATGATGATTGTGCTATATGTACATAAAAAGTTATATAATGATTTACATATACATGATGTGATGAGATATAATTGAACCAAAATTTCTTCAACAAAATAACAAAGAATTTAAAAAAAATCTCCACTCTTTTTGACAACTCACCTATACGTAAATCATTTTTTAACTTTTTTATGTACAAGTAGCTTTATTCAGAAGATGATGATATTTATTTTTTTGTTTTTGTTTTTGTTTTTTCATGTAATTATTTTAATTGTTTAATGTGATAAATATAAGATTACTATTTTACCCTTTTGAAATTATAAAAAAAAAAAGGTCAAAACTCAATTTTTTGGATCAACCAACATAAATATAGATGGAATCCATCTATTTGGACCCCAGCTGCTACGATTTGAAAGGTTATGGGTGATAACTACAACGATTAAAAGGTTAGGAAAAATCTACAAGTATTTGAAAGGTTTGTGGCCTCTTGCAATTCTCCCAAGAAAAATCTATAAAGTAATCAAAAGAAAAAATGTGGTTTTCCCCCACACAAAGCAAAGTATGTTAGTGTTAAAAACAAAGGATGGCTGCATCACAAGCCTTGAGGTGGTGCTGTGATAAAAATAAATTAATATTTAATATGTAAAATGAGATACCTGATTTTTGTATAAATAATTTTCAAACCTGATTTTTAAATTGAAAATTTTAAATACCTGTGTGGATGTAATTTTCTCATTATTTAATTGTTTCGGCTCACCGGGCCAATCTGTGAACTGGCCCACTAGCAGCCAGCACAGGCCTTTGGTTTTAGGTGTTACTTTTACGAAGTTGTTCACTTAAAACTTTTTCATTTTTTTATATAGTCCTTAATTTTGCATCGATCATAAATTATATAATGAATATTCATAAATTCGTAGCTCTAAACATTGATGTGCTGATCATATAATCAAATCCATTAATTTCTCAACATCATCTTTAAAACAAAAAACTCCAAATGCAATTAAAACAAACCAAATATATGATACTGTACTGCCTATTAATGCATTCTCCGAGCAAGAAAGGGACTAATAGTTACAAGTGTCTCGAATCACGGAAACTCAACACTTCGGCTGAGTATAGTCGACTTTGAACGTAGGAGTTATGCAGTAATTTAGTAGTCAATTCTTCTTACCACGTAGATCCAGGAAATATGATTTGGGATTGCTTTCAAATTTAGACCTTAACATCGTATCACCATTCTTCCTTCCCGGAGCTTTCGTAGTCTTAGCTGCTGCTTGCTTCCTGCAGATCTTGCAGCATAAGAAAAAAACAAGCAGGAACAACAGTCCGACAATGATAATAGCAATAAACTGCGAGTGTAAATGATCAACGTTAATGCCACCACGCTCTAATTCAACTCATCTGAAATATTTTTGTAGTCACAACCAAATTTCTGCTGGAAATAGTTCATCACTTTGTAGGGATTGCCAGTTTTGTGCAACTTTTCTAGGAAACTTTTCGATGTGGAAACTGCTCCCACCCTCTTCAATTTCACCTGCATCTGCATGTCTTTTATCATGCTTTCTGCTCCAAGTTTCTTTAACTTCACCTGCACATAATTTATAACTTTCTCCATCTCTCTCTCTATCTCGATCTCTCAATACAAAGGAGATTCTTCAGAAGGAGAATTCGATGAAGCAGTCAAGTAAACTGATGCAACTGATGCATCCAAAGTTTTCTCTATGGTGGCCCATTATCTTTTCCAACAATTATACAATGGAGTACGCCAAGGGAAAAGTGATCAGGTACTTTTCTAAATACTTTAAATTCTCTTTCTTTTCATCTTCTACACAAATCCTCTTTGCTTGACTCCTCTCCTCTCCACTGCTCTGATCTCAGTTTAAAATTATCTATTTTTCAAGTCACCAAAAAATAAATGGAAAGCAAAATTCGATGACCCTACTACTTAGTGCCTATGTTATTGTTTTCAAACTTAAAGATTCTAGCCACATATTTTCATAAACTAGCAATGTTTAAAAATGCATAATTGAATACTGAAGTGCTTCCTTCGTAAGCCTCATTGTAAAATATAATGTCAAAAAATTATTTAAATGATAAATAAGTGCATAATAAATCATAAATGATCTTCAGAATTCATAATAGAACAATTAAAAGTCGGCAAACAAACCAAATAAATTCTTCAAAGTAACCAAAAAAAGAGACTATTACTTTAGTTGATGGGACAGTGGGCGATTCTCAAAGTGAGTCTACGAGATTTTTATTTTTTATTTTTTTATTAATGATTTAGCGGGACAATGGGCTATTCTTCACACCAATAGCAAAGTAAATAATTGTTGGAAATTAAGGAGTATACGCCTCACAAGCCAATACTTGTTCAGCCCTTTTGGGCAAAGTTCTGGAAAATTCAAATTCAATCCTTCGACTAGAAGATCGAATTTTCCAACTACCTATTCCAGCTACTTCAGGACACTTACAACTTTTATTTTGCATTGGCCCTTGCATTTTACTTTGTTTGGCTAACATGGAGTAGGATGTATATGGCTGCACGTGCTTGATCCCATATAGGAAGGACTTTGAAATCTGGGCAAAGCAAGGAGCAAGCAAGGAATCCGGTCAGCAGCACTGTTTTGACATTGAAGATTCAAGATCATGGCCAGCTGGTGTTTTACTTGATTGGGAAATGGAATTTACACTATTGTATCCCAGCAATATCCACTGCCTTAAGCAGTATCGGGCACCTCTTTTTTGGCAATTCTTGCTGCCAAAATGCAAGCTGCCTAACATGATATGATGGATTAGTTCAAAGACATTAGCTAGTTTAAATGCGTAGACAAAGTTGTCATGTTTAATTGACTTCAATCATTGTTTTGGGTCATTAGACCGATTGTAACATTAATTCTGTAAGCCCAGAGATGCCCAGAAAAATATAATAAAATATAATATAATATAATCTAATATAATTTCAACTTAGATTAATAATTTGCACCCTGTTTTGGGAACTAGGAACTAGTAATCCCAATGAAAATGATAAATTACACACGGCACAATGAAACACTTCATAATTTATAGATGATATGCACATTTCAGAACTTAACTGAAGTTTGCTCGATCAAGAATTGATGCCCATTGCCTCAGTTCAATATACAAACATGAACTGAGCTTGCTTGCACCCAATGAATGGCAAGCTGGGCAGTCAAATCCCAGCAAAAACACAATGACATGGATCGTCAGAGTGGTGGATAGGAAATCTATATAAGGCTTTTGTTCTTTCATGGTTTCAACAATCAATTTTTTCATAGGGAAGAATAACTATAATCAAATGAATTAATAACTTACCACAGCGAAATGAACACAAACTGCAAAATATAGACTTCATCTCCCCCTTTTCTTGCTTCTTCCCAATTGTCCCGATTTAAATGCATGCTCTTGTTCTTGGAGAAAAGCTTTAGCTTGTCCATATTTTTCAGCTCTTTCTTCTGCCAGTTGTGCCTTGTCCCTTTCCTTAACCTCCAACAAGAAGTAATTATCTTTCCGCAATTCACGGGCGGCACCTTTTGCTTCCTGTCTTAAAAGTTTCTTTAATTTTTTCCTTTGAGCTCGCTCACGATCTGGATCATAATCTCTTCCCTTTACAAAGCTGCATTTAATAATTAATCATGAAAAAATCAAGTCAGCAAATGAAATTAAGTGGCAGAATTTGATGTAATTGAGCAAAAATGCAGTCGATAGGGTGATTACTTCTCTTCAAACTTAGGAATCTCAGTTTTAATAATCTTTGGCTTTCGCATTCGCAGTGGTTGGCGCAGCAAGTGGTATTCCTGTGCTTTCTTCTCAATAAGTTGGGCAACGTCTTTGATTTGAACCAGTAATGCATCTGGTAGGTGATCTTGTTTTGCTAATTCACTGAGTAATTTTGAAACCGGCAAGAATATCTCTGGGAAGGATTTAAATCCTTCATAAATGTTGACAAATCCTTTCAGTGTTTCAATAATAGCAAAAAGCGCACTGGACCTGCAAGTTAAAGCTTAACACTCAGAAACTAACACGCACCAGATAGCCACCATCTGCATTAAACTCTGAATAAATACTGCCAATAAATAGCTTAACCTGAAAACGTCAGCGGTGAAATACGGTGATTCATCTGGCAAGTCCATTAACATTAGGAAATCCAAAGTATTGATCTCGCCAACACGACCTTGCAAGCAGAGCAGTGGCCTAAGTGCTTTAATTTCCATAAGACGATACAACTGCAAAACAATGAAAAAATTAATTGATTATTCTCTTTGCAAATAAGAAAGAAGAGGAAGCTTTTGTAAATAGTCTGCAAGCAACTGCTATGACAGGACTTTTCAGGAAAATGAAGATTCTGACATGTACATTAGAGCAGAACATTGGAACAAACCTTAGAATCTTCAGACGGTCCTGGTTTTTTATCAAAAGCTGCTATTAGCAAAGTTTGTATGAACATTATTGCCTCAGGACAGAACTTTTGAGATTGTCTACTAATCTGCAGAACATTTTTTTATGACTGTTAACCACAATCTTTAAAAAGATAAAAAGGAAATTGTTAACAGATATTATTGAAACTTAATGTAATGGTTAAATGTAAATCTCATAAGACCAGATCTAAGGAAACTATATCCCAAGCCAACGCCAATAAAACAATTTCAATATACACAGATAAAGCTTATATCACTTAATACAGAGATTAAAGATCAGAAGCCATTGGTAAAGCACACTTCCTACACGAGTGTTTTTTTACTGCTCCAATTAGTAACAAGTTTTCAATGTCATACTGAAGATAAAAACTCACCAGAAATAGAAATTCAGAGTGAGCATATGAGATATTTAGGATCATTAATCAACCTCTCACTCTGGCAACAAAAAATTGGAAGACCATGCCAAGTTCTTTTTGATTATATGGAATATCTGAGCTAACAACACACAGAAACTAATTAAGGCTGAATGAACTTACAGAAAGCACCATAGAGCATAAGAAGGAACCAATTGTGATATCCCGGCCAGACATTATAGGACACCGCATAAGGTATTCACACATCAACAAGATAGCAGGTGTCATGACCACATGACGAAAATCAGAGCATGGAAAAATCATCGACCACAGCCTCAAGAGAAATAGCGTCTTCAAAGAAGGCCAACTGCTTTTCCCTGTCATGCAGGAAGAGTGCAAGAACAGATCCAACAAGAAAAAATGAGAGCTATATTTTAGCAAAATTAGTTTCAGAACCAGAGAGCTGCAAAATTGGAAAAATCAGCGTGTTTTATTCACAATAGCCAACCTGTATTCTTAATATCCTCACAAAACTGGGTCCGAGTGTGAACCAACCTTTGACGAGCACATATTGCTGCAAAGTATGGGATCTCGGAACTCATTTCCATCAGTGGCTTGACGAGCAAATTCAGTAGTTTGAAATTCAGTGGCTTTTTATTAGCCAAAACAGCAAAGTATTGCAATAGCACACCATAAAATACCTGAAAGGAAATTTGAGTTTATCAAATACTGATGCATACGCCACCACACATGCTATTTTTGGAAATTCCAAGTTTACTGCATTGTTGCTTTCTACAGTAAGAGGCATCTGATGATGATAGCATCACACGTACTACACATCAATATATGAATTTAAAAATTTCCAGATAATTATTCCCTATTCCCTATTTGTAACAGCTAATAATACCGCTCCAAATTCATGAAAAGTTTCATTCTTGTAAAAATGTGGAAATGAAATGGATGTGTACAGAAATATTAAGTCACTCAAATCAAGCAAAGGCAGCAAAGTTCCATACTTGAATTTTCTTCCTATTCTCTGCAGCAACAGAAATTGCATTAAATGTACGAATTCGCCGGATAGCTTCAACAATTTGATCATCAGAACGATTCTCCAATAGTGCGCTAAATTCTTCAAAGGTTTTAGGAGCCTCAATTGTATAGGGAAGTTCCCCTTGTCCAAGTAAATCCTTTTTGATATTCGTTTTCACTTTGCAGGCATACAAGCTGTCCTTTTGTTTTCTGTTACTTCCTGATGACATCTTATCGTTTGTCATCTCCACATGTATGCCAAGATCATCTTCTTTTTCTTCATCTTCTCCTCCATCCTCTAAATAACTATCACCATTGTCATCATCACTTTGCTCCCAGTCCTTGAGAGATTGAGTTTTGTCATATTCATTACCATCCTCATCAGACCCTTCGTCCTCATCATGGTCCTCGTCATCTTCTGAATCTTCAGAAGCATCATCATCATCATCATCACTCTCAAGATCATTATCATTCTCAATTCTCAAGATGTCAGCAATCAAGCCCAATTTAGTTTTTGGTACTGCATCCTCAGAGAATGAATCACCAAGATCATCTCCAGATATTGATCTTAGCTTCTTAGAGGAAGCTTCCTTATCTTCAGAAGCATCAGAATCTTCATCACTGGAGTCATCACCGGCAAAGATCCTCTTTTGACGTTCTTCCTGAAATTGAATACATAAAGGGCAGTAACTCTTAAAATAGTGACTCATTTTCAATTTTTGTTCCACCCAAAAAAAGTCACCTCCCATGAAACTGAAAATTCAAGAATTAATAATACAGAGATGCTACCATGCTGATGGGTGTAGTTATGTAGAGCATCATTTTGCAGTTTCATAAATATATTTTCTATATGCCAAAGAGACCACGTTGCAAGAAACATTAAACTATTTTATCTAATTAATACAACCAAAGAGAGGATAAGAATCTAAGGAATGTATGTGTAACCGTCAAAATCATATAATAATAATAATAATATCACCTAAGGAATGTATGTGTAACCAACCGTCAAATCATATGACCATCATTACTATTCTACAACTATTCACAACTCCCCTAATATGACCTCATGTACCAAAAGCAAATGCCAAGAGAAAAGGAACGAGGGGGTGGGGGGTGTTTGGTGCTAAAAAAACTGAAAGGTTGCCGTCTTAAATCAGATACTGAAGATAGAAAAAGATCGGGGACTTTTTGGTTTATAATTGTATCAAATTGATTACATTAAAATTGTGACAATACCATCCTTGATCTTTCGGCAAACATAATCCCACAACAAAAATGTATGCATCACGTGTACCTCCAACTTCTCCAGACGCTCTTTCTCCTCTTGAGCAACCTCTTCAGATGTCTTTGTACGGTCTGAAGGCCGAGCACGCATATCCATTACCATCTCGCCGACAAGTTTGTCATATGAATCAGGTTTTTCCTGCCAGGATCAGTTAACGGCATATTTTATGAAAGCAAAACATAATTTAAGAGAAGAATTTTAGAATGGCATTGTATAGATTATAATAGCAGGAAAACATCAAATCAAGACATCAAATATTGTAATAAAAGATATCCAAATGCCCGTCAACGTTTGCAGGGCCATAGAAAGTTCCATGAAACAGAGTTTACCTGTTGAAAAGAAAATTTGTCCTGGGAAGCACTGGTACCTTCTTTCTCTGAATGATAAACAGAAATATTCTTGTTTACAAGAGCTTTCAAAGCTTTCATTTTGTTGGGTTGTGTCATTGATAACAATGCCTCAGATTGAACTAAAGATGCAAAATCTCTGTCCAATTGTTCAATGAACTGTTCATTTTCTTCTTTTTCCTTTGCTTTTTGAGCCTACGGATAATGGAATAAGACAGAAATATAAGAAATTGAACTAGGAGATCTAGGCAAAAAAAAGAATCGATGACATGAAACATATCAACCTACCTTGAAAAATTTGCTTTTTAAAATAATCTCTTCCATCACCTCTTTCTTGCTCTTCGGCATCTGCAGTAAGAAAGATGTAAAATCATCAATAGAAGAAATTCAGTGGTCTTGCTTTGATGATAATCCAAGACTTTCTTCAGTTACAAGTGATTTAATGTCTGGATTGGATTCATGGACAACTCCTAGATGACAACAAAAACATAGGATATGACAGATATTGAAAACAATTCAGCAGTTTCCATACCAGAGAGAAGAAATATTGCAAAGTAACATCACCTCCCCCAAGTTAAATGGAAGCGAACACTTCTAGCTCATCTAGCAATTTTGAAAATCTAACATAAAGGGACAAGTAAATGGGAATATAACCTTTGCCTTTGAGAAAAAAGTGTCAGATACTTAGGCCCTGTTTTACACCCATTCTCATTTTTTTTCTCTTTCTTCATTTTAATCACATTCTCCAAATAAAATAATATTACACACAAATCTAAAACTTTTCATTACTTTTCAACCACACATTCTTCCATTAATCACTATTCCAGAATTCATTTTTTTCCCAAAATGGGTGTCAAACACAAGCTTAATCGTAGCAGATTGAAGATCGATGAATGATGCTTAAAAGGTCAATAGGGCCTGTTTGGGCCGGATTAAAATCAGATTTTAATTTAAGCCAAACAATCAATATCAACCACATCATTTATGGGTCTCACATCTTTTCAGCCACACATTCAAAAACATCTATCACAATCCACTAAAAATCTTATTTTAATCCCCATCTAACACCCTCATAATATTGCTTCTTGAGGTAATGGGACACAAACCATATAGGCTGCATCTTCTGACCCCCACCTAGCCCATCATTTCCGGCATCAGACATACTGGAAAAGGGGGAATAATTTTTCAAGGATTAGGGGAACAAAATTATCAAATTGGATATTCTATCCCCATATCAGCTGTATCTTCTGACCCCATTTCGTCATCCCCTATACCATGAATAATTCTCTATTCCAATAGGCCAAATCTCTTATCTCAGAAAACAATTATATGACAGTTTTCATTTGCCCATGATGCTGACCCCCAAACTAATTACTCGACCAAGTTATATTTAATTTCATCAAAAGAGTAAATGTTTCCAACAAATTGTTTAAACTAATCAGAATTTGCAGAAACACATTCTACAAAAAAATTAGGAAAGAAATGTCAGATCAATAGATCAACAGAGGTAGTGTAGTTTCCACATGTTTATATAACTAAAACAAGATAGAGAGGCAGCAAGAAAATAACTTTCTTTCTTTCTGTTTACTGATTGTCAGAAAATTGATGATAAACCTTTTCAAATCATTTAAAGAGTTAAATGAAGTGATGCTTACTTTGCCCACGTACACAAAGCCACATATGATGACAGATTTATAATCAAGTATGGAAGTATTTAAACTTGAACGAACAAACATCTACAGCATGGATATTGCCATATTGGCACGCCAAAAATTATTTCCACTTTCTGCCATTCCTGTTTTCCCAAAGTAGAAGGGAAGAAATGCGAATGATTTAAGAGTGATTCTCATGAAGAGTGGAGGATGGAGAGAGAAATTAGGAAATGGAACATTGGCTCAAAATTTTGTGACTATTATTCTATCCAAAAATCCAACGTAATACTGAAAAGATAGTTGGAGGTTGATATTGGAAAATTGAATTACTTACATTTTCCTGTGCCATGAGTCTTTCTTCTAGATCATTCTCTGCCCCATGGAGATCAAGTTGTCCTAAAATAGTTGACCTCTCTGCACAAGAACGGAATATTAGCTTATACAAAAGGGAAGAATGAAGCAGAGCATCAAATAATGAAATATTATATCCACTCCTAATCAATCATCAGTTTATGAACTCTGACTGAAAAATGCTGGCGTAAATGATTATTAAGATATTGATTGAAAACATATATTGATAATTTCACTAGAAAGAAAAATACGTACTTGACTTTATCAAAGTCTATGATATTAAATCTGACAATGGGAACACTTTAAACACCAGCTAATTACTGTAGAAATAACATCCATTCGGAGGGTATAGTTACCATTAAAAGGTGACAAAAACCAAGCAGTTCATAATTTATAACTCCACTAAAAATGTGCTCAATGTCTTCCTCTACCGAGACAAGTATAATTGCATCTCATGCTTTGCTCAAGTAATTTCCCATGAACAAGATAGTGACAATAAATCTTCACTACAATCATGTCCAATATACTTTCCCACAATCAAGTTCAATATTTGTGTAGGAAAACCTTGGAAAAAAATTTGGTAGGTCTGTTGCAACTTTGTAACTAAAATGGGTAGATAATTATCCGATTTTAGTTGATTATATAGATTACTGATGGATGGTTGTTGGTACTAAAGAAGCAATGTGAAAGATGGTTTGGCATTTATATTATGTATTGATTAATTTCCCAGATTACTGTTCAAGATGGTTACGACATTTTGAATAATTAGCTTGTCAGTCAACAAGCCAGGAAATTGATTGAGCAGTGTAACAATATAGAGTTAGGGTTCTGCAAAAGGAATGAATCAAAGGTGTTTTAGAATGCAGTAAAGTATAGAAAGAGAAGAAGAAAGTCTAGACATCATTAATCTTTATCCCATAGGCATCACATGTAGGGCTAAATTCCATCACCCAATCTCAAGAAATCTTCAAAAAGACAAAAAAATATTAAAACACAGTCACTAGATCTCTGAAGACTTCATATATGTAAAGACTCCAAGAGATCTCCTGTTACTAGAGGCAGGCTAGCTAAGAACAACGAATTCTAAACCACTTAGAAGAACCAAAACATTAGCTTGCCCCACGTCAGCTCAAGACATTTTAGAAAATTCTGAAAGTTATAGAACATCATAAAAAAAACAAAAATTACCGTCCTCCAATATCATATAAAAAAAGAAAAAAAAAAAAATAATAATAATAATAATAAAACAAAAAAATGAAGAAATGTTTTTAGCCTAATCTAAGAGTCAACTAAAGATAAAACATTGGTTTTTCCTCTCTTATTTATTTATTTATTTATTTTTTGCAAAACTGGTTTAGTGGTTATTAGAGTAGCCAAGACAAGCTGAACCCAGCTTGACAGCTCCAATCTCACCTATATTTGGTTATTAGCTGGTCAGCATTTAAATCGTTCCACATTGCCAGTCTCTCGCTATGTAATACCCATACCTATGGCCTAATTTTATTAGTTTAGGTTTGGCCCGTTATAAAAAAATAAAAAATAAAATAGACACAATTAATATTTTAGCTTGATCAATTACATGAAAGTCCATTATGTGAAATTATACCCCACACTTCTTTGTTTTATTTTTCTTTTTGGGCATAAACCCAAGCGATTAAAATCTTATTTAATTTTAATTAGATAATGGAGATAATGTTGAAATTTTATCTCTTTTAATTAGATTGATATTTTAAATGATTAAGATAAAATCAAATTTATATTAAGATAATACTTTAATTTTATCTATATTTTACTTAATGTTAACAGATAATTGAGAAAATGTTACAATATTCTCTCATTCAATTAAATTTGAAATATTAAATTATAAAGTTAATATTTTGATTTTATCTCTACTTTATTTAATTTTAGAAATTATGGAGATATATATTTTTTTAATTCATTATCTTATCCCATTAGCTGAAATATGGTTGAGATGATGACAAAATTCTATCACTTTTAAGATTCAAAGTTTCATTGAATTAGAACTCTCAAAGTATGGTGGCCCCTATAAATAGGTAATCATATGTTCCCTTTTCAAGGTCATTTATTTCTCTGTGAAATACAAACAAATACAAATATAGTATATTCTTTAGTACGTAAAATCAAAAGTTGAAGTCTCAAATATATTCCAGTATTTCTCTTAACATTTTCACAAGATATAGCAAGTGTACAAGTATTTTTAAGGGATTATATGGCATACGTTAGATTTTTGGAACATTGATTATGAGGTCCTTTATGTATATTCTAAATTTGAATTGGAGTATAATAGCGCTACGTAAGAAAATTTCATACCACCCACGTTCGGTATAGATTTTTATCTCACTATGTATGTATGTATGTATGAAGTTCCTTAAATCCTGTACAAATATTTATCTATGTACTTATATGCTTATTGAGATTTTATCTCACCCACTCCTTATACCCCTTTCAAGAAATTGATAGTTCGTGGAAATCAAAGCATGAGAGGACTTGTGAAGTGGCAATTGAAAGGAGACCTACCAAGCACACGTCTATTTACTTAAGAACTTTACTTTTATCTACATCTCTATAAGATTTATTTATTTGATGTCAAAACTTGCTCGTATTTAATAAAGTTTTAAATTGTAGAATAATAGTTCTCTTTTTCATGTTCAAGATAAAGATTTAGTGGCACTCGAATCCTAGAACTCGGGCCGTCACAATTCAATTCAAGAAACATCCTCCGACTTTTGGTGATAGCACAGACCCTTTAGAAGCAGATAAATGGCTGGTAAGCATAGAAAAAATCCTTGAACTCATTGAATATCGGGATCCCAGAAGGGTTATGTGTGCAACATTTATGTTACAAAAAGGTGCTAGACGCCAGTGGGAGTCCGCTGCGAGGTCACGCTTGGACGTCAAACAAGTTCAAGGAATCCTTTTTGAAGAAGTATTACCCAATGAGTGTCCGAAATCAAAAGGAAGCAAAGTTTCTCACGTTGATATATGGCTCAATGTCATTTAATGAATATGAGCATACGTTTGAAGGCTTGTCTTATTATGTCCTTACTTTTGTAGACACGAAAGAAAAGAAGGCAAGACGTTTCGAACAAGGTTTGAGGGATGATCTGGGACAGGTTGTGGTAGTGCTTGACTTGGGAACTTACCATGAGGTGCTAGCAAAAGTACAGTTGGCAAATTTTAGAAGGCGTGCTCGTAGAGAGAATAAGCAGCAATATGGGCAGTGGGAGAAATGAAAGTAGGTAGATAATAAGAGCAAAGGAAATCAGAACTTCTCAAAGAAGGGTAAAGGAGATCCGTCTCAAGATGGCAATAAGAGCTTTACACTTTGTAGCAAGTGCCAGAAGCTCCATTAGGGAGCTTGCCTTAAAGGGAACGAATGTATGTTTCCAGTGTAGAGAATGACGACACATTGCCATGTTTTGCCCCAAGAACAAACAACTTGTGAACGGACAACAGAAACATGAGAATGTCCAAAATAAACAAGGGAAAACACAGCTGAAATAGGGCAACGCATAACAGCAATAAGGACATGCACTCAGGAGACACAAGGATCTTTACAATGACAGAGCAGAAGGAGGATCAAAATCGAAATGTTTTGGCACGTAACATTCACATATATGACTTATTAGCCTATGTATTGATAGATTCTGGCACAACTCATTTCTTTGTATCCCTAAGTTCGTACATAAACTCAGTGTAATGGTTGAATCTGCACGTTTTTCCTTAGTAGTGTCTATTCCCTTAGAGAATATGTTGAATACTAATCACATTGTTAAAACGGCAAGGATAGAAATTGATGGTAGATCATTGAAAAAGGAGTTGTATGTAACGAATTTGATGTGATTCTTGGGATGGACTCGCTATACAAGAACCACGCGAAAGTTCTTTGCTTGGAGAAAAAAGTGGTCTAAGACTGGGAGAAGAGGAAATTCGCTTATCTATAACTAGGAATGGACTCCCCTACCCAATGTCATTTCTGTGATGAAAGCACGACGGATCTTACAATCGAAAGGTAGTTTAGGATTCCTGATGTCAGTGACAGGAAAGGAGGAAAGCAATGAATTGATAGTAAATGATGTTACGACGGTACGAGAATATCCAGAAGTTTTTCTTGAATAATTGATTAGCATACCGCCGAACAAGAGATAGAGTTCACTATCGATCTCACTCCCAACTTTGCACCTATCTCCAAGGCTCCTTATAGGATGGCACCGAAAGAGTTGCAGGAACTAAAAGCACAAATAGAAGAATTATTAGAAAAAGGATTTATCCGGCCTAATGTTTCATCATGGAAAGCATCAATGATGTTTGTTAAGAAGGATGACCCGATGAAAATGTGCATTGATTATAGAGAATTGAACAAAATCACCATCAAGAATAAGTATCCTCTCCCCAAGATTGAGGACTTGTTTGATCAACTTCAGGGGGTAGTGTTTTTCTCCAAGATTGATCTAAGATGTGGTTACCATCAATTAAGAATCAATGCGGGTGACATCTCAAAGACAACCTTTAGAACTCGGTATGAACATTACGAGTTCTTAGTTATGCCATTTGGCTTAACTAACGCTCCGGGAGTCTTTATAGATTTGATGAATTGTGTCTTCCACGAGTACCTAGATCGATTTGTTATCATGTTCATCGATGATATCCTGATCTACTCAAGAAATAACGAGGAGCATGAAGAGTACTTAAGGATAGTACTAGGAGTCCTAAAGAAGGAGAAACTTTATGCCAAGTTCAAGAAATGTGAGTTTCAGTTGGAAAGGGTAGTATTCCTTGGACATGTTGTCATAGTCCGAGGCATAAAGGTTGATCCAAGCAAAGTGAAAGCAGTGATAAATTGGTCAAGGCCAACCAAGGTACGAGAAATTCGCAACTTTTTGGGCTTGGCAGGATACTATAGGAGGTTTATTGAAAGATTCTCCAAGATATCAGGACCGCTAACACAATTAACACGTAAGAGTGCAAGGTTTGATTGGAAAGAGAAATGTGAGCAAAGTTTTGAAGAACTGAAGTAGAAGCTAGTGAATGCTCCAGTATTAACTATACCTGAAGGATTGGAGGGTTTTGTGTTTTACAGTGATGCCTCTAAGTAGGGAATATGATGTATATTTGTGCAGAACGGTAAAGTGGTCGCTTACGAATCAAGACAATTGAAGTCATATGAGCAAAACTACCCTACGCATTACTTAGAACTTGCCATGGTAGTCCATGCACTAAAAATTTGGAGGTAAGTGTGACATTTATACAGACCACAAGAACCTCAAGTGTATCTTCACTCAGAAGAAGTTGAACATGAGACAGAGAATATGGCTTGAGTTGGTAAAAGATTACGATTGCAACACTATCACCCAAGGCAAATGTTGTAGTAGACACCTTAGTGACAAGTCAAGTGGGGGCTCTGACCATGCAAGAGCCATTATTGAAGGAGTTCAAGAGATTAAGTCTCAAAAGTGGTCACAATACTGCCAAGAGCTATTGCTCGAATGGCAGCACTTTTGATTTGGCCAACACTTGGTGACAAGTTTAAGGACCATCAGAAAGTCGATCAGTTGTTTGAATTCATGAAGTTAGAAATTGATACAGAGAAGTGAAAGGATTTCACCATGGATAAGGACAAGATCCTGTATTATCAAGAACGCTTGTGTGTACCTGACTTCAAGGAGTTGAAAAATGAAATATTAGAATAGGCTCACTCCGCTCTTTATTAAGTACATCCAGGAGGTACAAAGATGTACCGAGACCATAAGGAGGTATTTTAGTGGAAAGGCATGAAGAGGGAATAGCTGAGCATGTCGAAAGGTATTAGTATGTCAAAAAGTGAAGGTTGAACACCGACGACCGTCAGGGTTACTTGAATCGTTAGAAGTTCCGGAGTGGAAATTGGACTTAGTCGGTTTTCCAAAGTCAACAAGGGGTAATGAGGCTATTTTCAATTGTATCAAATAGAGATCCAAGGTTCACATCTAACTTCTGGAAAAGCTTACACCGAGCTATGGGAACTAAGCTAAAATTTAGTACAGCTTTTCATCCACAGCCAGATTGTCAATCTGAGCGAACGATTCAAACACTGAAAGATATGCTTCGAACATGTATCCTCGAGTTTGGAGGATATTAGGAGAAACATTTACCATTTGAGTTCGCATACAACAACAGCTATCACACCTCTATGGCATGGCACCATACCAGACATTGTATGGGAGGAGGTGTAGATCACCAGTTCATTGGGATGAGGTCGGTGAGCGAAAGATTTTAGGGCCAGAGATCATTAAACTGAAAGTACAAGTTATTGAGAAAATTCGAGCTAGTATGAAAATTGCCCAGGATAGACAAAAGAGTTATGCTGACAAAAGAAGGAATTGGAATTTTCGGAAGGTGACAAAGTATTTCTCACCAATGAAGTGAGCATTATGTTCGGAAAGTTGCAACCAAAGTTCATTGGTCCGTTTGAAATATTGCAACATATTGGGAATGTCGCGTATCAATTGGCTTTACCCCCAAGAACTTTTAACTGTGCATGACGCCTTCCATGTGTCAATGCTTTGAAAGTACATCCTTGATCCAAATCATGTGGTCAACCATCAGTCCATTGATTTACAACAAGGTTTGAGCTACAAGGAAGTGCCAATAAGGATCTTTAATCAGAAATTTCAAGCACTTAGGAATAAGGTGATCCCCTTAATAAAAGTACAATGGCACAATCACTCCGTCGAAGGGGCAACTTGGGAGAGAAAGGTAGAGATGCGAGCTAAATAGAAATGATTAATATTTTAGTTTAAGTTGTAATACCCATACCTATGGCTTAATTTTATTAGTTTAGGTTTGACCTGTTATGAAAAAAAAATAGAAACGATTAATATTTTAGCCCGATCAATTACATGAAAGTCCATTATGTGAAATTATAGCCCACACCTTTTTGTTTTATTTTTCTTTTTGGGCTTACCACCAAGTGGTTAAAATTTAATTTAATTTTAATTTAATAATAGAGATAATGCTTTAATTTTATCTCTTTTAATTAGATTGAAATTTTAAATGATTGAGATAAAGGGCATGTTTGAGCCCCAATTTTCGGGTTATAATGCTTTTTGAAATAGAGGATTTATAGACAATGTGTAGTTAAAAAATAAAGAAAAATTTTCAGTTTGCATGTAATAGTATTTTATTGAAGAATGTGTGGTTAAAAAGAAGAGAGAAAAAAACGTATTTTGAAAAAAATGGAAATCAAATAAGAGCAAAATCAAATTCCTATTAAGATAATATTTTAATGTTATCTATATTTTATTTAATGTTAAAAGATAAATGAGATAATGTTTCGATGTTATCTCTTTCAATTAAAATTGAAATATTAAATTATAAAGATAATATTTTATTTTATCTCTACTTTATTTAATTTTAGAAATTATGGAGATAATTTTTTTTAATTTTAAATTCATTATCTTGTCCCATTAGCCGAAATATGATTGAGATGATGATAAGATTCTATCACTTTTAAGATTCAAAATTTTTAAGATTCAAAATTCAATTGAATTAGAACTCTCAAAGCATGGTGGTCCATATAAATAGGTATCATATGTTTAATTTTCAAGTACATTTATTTCTCTATGAAATACACACAAATACAAATATAGTATAATCTTATCATTTTCACAGGATATAGTAAGTGTATAAGTATTTTTATTGAATTATATGCATACGTTAAATTTTTGGAACATTAATTATTAGGTCTTTCATATATGTTCTAAGTTCAGACCGGAATATAGTAGTGCTACGCATGAAAATTCCATACCACTCATGTTCAGTATAGATTTTCGTGTCTCACTATGTATGTATGTATGTATGAAGTTCCTTAAATCCTATATAAATATTTATCTATGTACTTATATGCTTATTGAGATTTTATCTCACCCCACTCCTTTTACCCCTCTAGGAAATTGATGGTCCGTGAAAATCAAGACATGAGAGGACTAGGGCGTGCACGTCTATTTACTTAAGAATATTACTTTTATTTACATCTTTAGAAGATTTATTTATTTGATGTCAAAATTTGATAGCATTTAATAAAGTTTCAAGTTGTAGAATAATAGTTTTTTTTTTTTCATGTTCAAGATAAAGATTTAATGGCACTCGAATCCTAGAACTCGGGTCGTCAGTATCTACTCAACTTGTAAAAATCTACGCAAAATTTGAACTATGTTCGATACGCAGTTGCAGAACTTCATAACGAAGAAAGATATATCGTAGAGTAAATAAAAAACATGCATCCTATAATAAAAAAATGCACACTTACTCTCACTCCCAGCTGCTTTGCCATCCTCATCCTCATCGAATGGTACTTCATCCTCAAAATCATCCCTTTCTAGAAAGGAACCACTGCCTTGAATGTCAAACTCGTCTTCTTCCCCATCAGATAGATTATACTTGCTTTTCTTCTTCAATTTTAACTGACAATAGGAAGAAACATACGTAAATACCAGAAATGAGAACAAAAGATTAAGCAATTAACCTATAGAATAAAGTGAGAAAACTTTCAAGGAAACTCACCTGTCGTTCACGTTGAGACCTTAGAATTGCCTTATCAAACTCGCCAAGCCCCTCACTTTGCTCCCCAATTCTCTTATCCACAAATGCTGAAGATTTCCCACTCTGCTCATACTCCTTTAACAGTGTTTTCTTCCTCTGAATTCCATGCCAAACAGCACAATTGACACTCCAGTGTAATTCATTTACACACACATAAATAATACAAGAAAAGGTTCCAAATACAGATACAGATGTATAAGACAGATAGACAACAACACAAGTACATGGACATTTCACATGGTTCCTTTATCCTCAAAGAGATGCTACGAATTTGTAAACCCCTATCTAATCATAGAATTGAAACAGATCGTGCAGAACCACTCACTTGCAAGCAAAATGATAACTTCAGAAATCCCAACATTCATTTTAGCTTCCCAACCTTTCACCTTTATGAGACCAAAATGTTGAAATCTAAATATATCACTAAAAGACAGCCTTTTACATCAAACTTAGTAGCATTCCTCTACTTAATCACTATTTTAAATTACATAGGTTCTTTTATTATTATCAAGAATGGAAGATTTAAACAATAGGTAATGCAAAGGAATTCAGTAGTAGTACAAATGTAGAAGTGCTAGAGATATTCAATGTCACCAGAACACACTTAACACCAAACACGTCTGAATAAATGTTCTCTACAACAGTTGTTAAGCCAACTATGTTGTACTTACAGAGTGTTGGGAAGTCAAAAGGATAAAATATTCATATGATGACCTATTATCACATAATAAATTGATAACCAGGCGATCATAAGGAGTTTTCTTATGGCGCGAGACCAGAGCTAATACACACATAAATAACGCAATAAACGAATTCAATTAGCAGAAACATAGATAAATATCGCCGCCTTGCACACAGGCACTTACAAATACGTAGAAATATATTAAAAAAAAAAATTGAACCTTTTCAATGGCAATGGAGCGGGAGAGCCCAACACGTCGTTCTTCACCCTTTTGCTTCTTACCCAAGATATCGAATTTTCTACGCGACCAAATGCTTTCAAAAGGATTTGGTTTTAGAACCTTGTTTTTCATTGCTACAGAATTCAGAGCGCTCAATTTGTTCTTCATCTTCTTCTTGTTTTTCTTTGTCATTGCACTCCCATTGCTAGTTGATTTCGACTTCTTCCCCATGGTTTTGGTAAACAGCTTTCTGTATCTAAGAAATGAGGTTTTACGGTTACAGAGTAGGGTTTTAAGATTTTAGGGATGACCGTGTTTGGAGAGGACGGATCTGGATGAATGGGCTCATTTACTGGGCTTTATAACGGGCTTAAGGAATTACCCATCATATGAGTTAGAGGCAGCATAGTATTTCAAGTTGATTTTCAAGCACCATGCACGACTAGATTGGCCTACTCAGACAAGTACATCCATATGCTATCGAGTACAATTCGACAATTGGTTTGAGTCATTGAATTGAAACTCTATTTTCTCGATCTTGATTTGCATAGAAATTTTGGAACTATGGACCTAATTGAATTGAAGGAACTCGAAAATGTCAAATAAGGATCAATTGATATGTATTGAATGCAAATTTCATTCTTGATTTTATATAAGAATTTTACTCCATTTCGATTTCACTTTCTTCTCCTAAAATTTACTTTATAAAATTAAATATTAATTTTAACTATATATTATATAGGACCCACAAGTGCTGTTCACTTATCAATTACTCATTTTTTTGAAAAGTAAAATTTTAGCAAAATAAAATGAAACCCGAATAGAGGCTTTGTGAAATCATTTTTTTATTTCCTTTTAGCTAAATACTCGAATATTATAACCTTGTTTGACAAAGTTTTTTATATAAGTTTTAACTAATTTTGATAAAAGTGGATGACACACACGGTTAAAAAGTTGATAAAATTTTTAGATCCAATATATATTTGGTTAATATAATTTTTTTATTTTGACCTTAACTTTTTAGCAATTTTTTAACTTTCCCATACTAGCATGCATTTAAGGTGTATTTGTACGTTGTATACCATATTGTACAAAATTACATTGTTTATTGAATGACATAATAATAATAATAATAATAATAATAATAA